>CM059599.1:232005003-232167503 GCA_030412105.1 Cyclura pinguis | reverse complement strand
CCAGGTGAGGACTAACCAAGGCAAAATAAAGTGGTATTTTTACTTCCCTTGATCTTGACACTATACTTCTGATGATGCAACCTAGAATTGCAATGGCTTTTTTTTATTTATTTACATATAAATCATAATAAGAGTAACAACAACCAAGAGTAGTGTGAACGATTGGGGAGTGGAGGATTTCCCATGCCCTTCCTAAATTGTTCTCTGGAGAGCCCTCAAATCTGGGTAAGCAGGAACTTCTCAGTTTAAAGGAAAGTTTGAGGTTGAGAGCGCCTGGCACTGAGCAATGCAAAGCTTTGCTGTCAGCATTTAGTTGTTTCTCCCTCCGTGTTACCAGAATCTGGGCGTGCCTGTCCCATTCACTGTAGGAAGAAGCTGACAATGAATGCTGAGTTCCCCTAACAGAGAAAAGAAGAGTGAGATAACAGGAAGAGAAGCAATCAGTGTACTTTTAACCTACCTCTATTTTTCAAGTGGATGGAGGTTTCTTGGGTATTACTGTAGCAACTTTCTGCCAGGGCTACCAGCTGTGGTCAGAAAGCACATGGCACAGAGGCCTCAGGGAGGGGCCTCAAAGGCCTCCCCCTAAACTACAATCCCCAGGATTCCGTAGGATGTTGAAAGTGGAATAATAACAGCACTATAAAAGTCTAGTGCAGAAAAGGCCAGAAATAAGGCAGGTTTACTGACCAGTGTCTCTCTGCCACTGTCTTGTTTTCTGTGGGCTTAACTTTGAAATGAATATTTCAAGCACCGTTAGAATAGTTGCAAGATTTTGAATTTTTTAGAAAATAGCAAAAAAAGATACATATCCCAGTAAGATGCATATCCCAGACTGGATCCTTTATATTGATATGTTCCCTACTTGTCATGCATTAGCAAGGCACCACTACTGGAGCTGATTGACAAAGTGTTCCATGAAATTTCCTTACTGTCTAGCCCTGGACACATATTTTGTTCAATTACATTAAGGTGGTAAGGGTCTAAATCCCAGCTGGTGGGATGACAGCAGCACCCTGTGATGTAGACTCGAGGCAATTGACTCAGACTCAAGTTGGACTCCAGTCGCATCAAAGACTCGACTTGGACTCAACTTGGCAATAAATGACACACTGACTTGACTCCACTCGTGACTTGTATGTATTTTTATTGACCGACTTGCCACCCTTGGTTCAGTAACCTAACATGTTCATCCAGAATCCTTACAACTTTGAACAATGCTTCCATCTCTTTTTTCCCCCCACACTTATGGTGACAGTCTGCCTCAAGCCCAAAACTTGGGCCAGTTCTTGGAGGGGCGCGGCTGACATGTTAGGCAATGGGCTTGAGGCAGGGTTGAAATCTGCTCGGCAACATACCCCTGCTGCGTATCAGAGGAGCCTTAAACTTTTCCTAACAACGGAAGGCAAGACTTTACCTTCAGAATACAGGGCGGGATCCTTCCTTCTAAAGCTTTTTAAGCTTCTGTAATGGGGAGTAAGAAAGATCCTATTCTCCAGGTCAGAAATGGGCCTCCAGACTTGAGATTTGACTTGAAAGTATCTTGAAAGGACTTGAGACTTGGCTTGAGACTTGAAGGTAGAGATTTGAGACTTGACTTGAGACTTGGAATAAAAGACTTAAATACACCACTGGCAGCACCGATGTCTCTTCAGACTTCTCTTTTCAAACCAAAGGTGTGCACCACCTTTTGTTCTGTGATGGAACAAAGGGATCTCTCTCTGTCTCCTATGTCTGCTTGTCTATCTCCTTTGTCCCACCACCTGTAGTAATATTATTAAAGGTTGTTTGCTAGCTGGGTTTCAAACACTGGAAGCAGGAACACCAGCTGAGGATGGGGAAATATTCTACCTCCTAAGCGATATTTCAAATCATGGTATTACTCCTCAGAAACACTTCTTCCAGTTAATACGATTGTGATTGCTTCCAGTTAATATGATTACAGTTAACTACTTCCAGTTAATATGATGTGTAAAATAAGAGTACTTCCAAGATCAGGCCTTTGACCTTTGCTTGTGAATCTGTCCTTTCCTCCACTAGAACTGGCAGCCCAGACAAAACAAGCACAATGACGTTTCTGTGACAGGGGTGCCCTTGGCACACACTTCCATCATGTGTATGACCTGGATAGAGAGGACTGAAAATTTTGGCATATTTCTGAAAAATTCTTAAGAGACTAGCAAGATTTTCGCCATATATTTCATGGGTACAGAGATGGAACTTTTGCACAGGGCAACCTAGCATGGTATGGCTTGCTGAAATCTGTCTTGTGTTGTATGAACCCCTGGGTTCAGTTATGAACTCTGGCTTGCTTAGACAATGGCTTGCTCTCCCACGTTAACCTGCAACTGGGGCTTGCCCCTGGCTTGTCTTCCCACCAGCCTGCTCTTAAAGAAGAACTGACAAAAGAGTTGGTAGACCAGGAACCAATCAGAAATAGGAAAGACAAGCCAGAATTTTGGGCTTTGTCTGCAATGAAACTTGTGGCTTAAGAAAGAAAAATCATGGAGTGTTGTGACGTGGAACCATGCCCAATGCACACATGGCTCACGGTTTTCAAACATGACATTGCATTAAGGGACATTACACTAGCAGTGAAATACCACTGTCTGATCAGCAAGAATAGAATAAATTCCTGGCTCTTTCTGGAAATGGAATTCTAAAATGGTTTGTTTATTTTGAGGGACGAGAGAGATGTAGCCACAAGTAAGAACCCTAGAAGAGAAACTAGCTTTAGATGGCCTTTTTTTCCTGTTTCCAGACATAATATGACCTATCACTGAGACATTTATGTGTGTTCCCTCTTCCCTTTAGTCATAAAATATTTGTGTTTTTGGGAAAGGATGCTGCAAGTAGGTTGAGGAAAATGCTGAGAAGCCTTGGGAAAAGCTTTCATTATTCCTCCTGCTCATCTTAAGTTTCATAGAGGGGTAATGGAAAGACAAAAATATGCAACACAGATGCCTGAGACAATATCCAGTAATGTCTGACTAGAAACATAATGCCATGTTCCATTTATCATATAGTTCTTATGTGGGAAATCTCTCAGGCTGTAGAGTATTCTAATTCTTACCTTTCTCCAGAACATAACACACCTGACAAAGACAAAGTAGAAGAAAATGGTATGTATGAGACTTTCAGCCGAAAGGTCAGTCTGCATAATTTGAAACTGTGCTGCCTGCCTTTGCCACAACTTTCCCTGTGGTTGCAAGAGTTAAAATAGTTAATCTGATGCTACCTCATTTTTTTCCCAGTGGCCAGTGAAAAATAAAAGTGTGAAATGCATACATTTTGATACGCTGTAACCTAGGCATTTTTAAAAGATCTTTACATTTGACTTGTAATGTCAAGAGGAAATATGGATACACAAAGGCAACTCATGATTTTAATGCTTTCTGTCTCATGATCAACCACACAGACAGCTGTAAAGATGAGCCTCTTTATTCATCCAGTCCATAAATGTGTATCAGATTTGCTTGTCTATTAGATCTAAGGTGCAATTTCAGCTATGTGTGTGTGTGTCTGTGTCTGTGTCTGTGTGAATGGAAAATTGCTCATTAGGCAAAACAGTTCCTTCCTTCCCTCCTTCCTTCTCTTTTTCTATTATTTTTCTTCTCTCTCCCTCCTTGTTTAGGGTTGGCAGACCGAAAACAGCCCCTGTACCTTTAATGGTTGTGTAGAAGCAGGAATTTCAGCCTGTGCTGCTTGTCACACAACTAGGTAACAAGCAGCAGGAGTAGCTGAAATTCCTTTTTCTACACAACCATTAAAGGCATAGGAGTCTTCTCCAGTTTTCACTTTGGCTTCCTTACTCCCCATGTATAGCTTTGCTTTCGAAACACAGAACTCCTACCAGCAACCCACTCCTACAACACAACTATGTATTGGGAAAGTATATAAAAATATAATAAATCTATATGGAATGGAGTTGCATTTGCGGCAGGGACTGGCACAAAACTGGTAATCAACCAGCTATCAATCTTTAAAATCTGTTTTCTGTGCCAAGCCTTGTGTTATCCATCCTCCTAGAGGCAACTGTAATTTCAGAGCCCAAAAGTGCTAAAGACAAACACATTCCTAGCACAAATAGAAAGTGTAGCTCAGGACGCAGAATCGTCTTCCATATCTCTTCTATATACTGGGGGCTGTGGGACCTAAGTTAGCAAAGCATGAGCATGTGCGCGCACACACACAGAGCCTTAACTTGTGTTTCCCAAGTTAGTGGCCTCCTCTCTCTTTTACTGAGTTCAATATGCCCTCAATTAACATTTTTAATTTAACTGCAGTGGGTCACAACCTGACCTGCTACCACTGAACCAGAAAGAACTTTTCACCCACATGGTTAATGAGAGAGAAATCTCAGAGCCTGGCAGTCAGACACGTGGAATTTTTTTATCTGGGGATGGGGTGGAGGGGGGAGGAGTCATTCAGAAATGGTACAGTAGAAACCAGAAAAAGATTTTAACTTTTTTTCCCCTTAAAAGTAAACATTCAATAGTGGATGAAGTGGCTATGAATCCTTAATGTTTGCAATTAATGAAAAAGCAATAAAAACAGCATCAGTATAATGCCTTGAGATTTTTACTCAACCAAAATGTTACCTTTCCATTCAGTGGAGTCATCCTGGCGTCCATAATCACTATCTTGGACACTGAAAATTGGACTTGGGCATCTATATTGAAGGATCTAAATTACCGCAGATCTCCCATTTGAAAGAGAGTGTGGCAAAATCAAAGAGGCAGTAAAGTCTATGATGTGATGGCAGTACAAGCCAAAACCGCAGCAGACCTTTAGCTCACCTTTCTGATTCCCTGGTAGTTTACTGTACATTTGTACAAGTACACATGGCTGTTTTAAAATGCACAACCAAACTGCTTTTGCTACAGCAGACCCCATCACAGCTTGACTTCGCTGTCATGTGATTTATCCTGGTTGACTGTTACTATTGTTAGCACTTACTCCAGCCCACTTACCAGCAGTCTGTGTGCTGCATTAGTGTCTTAATTTTAATTCTTGGACTTAGCCTTAAGACCACCTTAGTCCTTGCCAGTTACATGAAAAACCCCTAGTCCATATTGATTTGCAATCATACCTCAGGCCCTCTGAGCTGATTCTAGAAACTGCATGACAATTTTCTTAAGTGGGCTTAGGATGAATTCAGTGAATGGTAACCAAGGCTTTTTTTAAGGGGATGGGGTTGCAGGAAACAACAACTGTATGTGCTGGCATATAAGATTCACCTTTTTCCCTGAAAAATACTGTTTGAAAATGGGGTGCATCTTATACACTGGTGCATTTCATACGCCGGCAAATAGTATTTGCCAGTGTTTCAATGGGCTGTGTCTCATACACAGGTGCATCTTATATGCTGCAAATACGGTACCCTGAACCTCATGTATGTTGAGAGCCTCACACGTGGAAGAGGATGCATCAACACTGGCATCGCTAACTCATTTCTTTCAGAATCCCACTCCCTTAAACCTAATTGAAAGAATAAATCACAAAGCAAACTGAACAGGTGATAGCATCCTTTTGCCATCACAGCATAATTACAGCTATGAGTACTGCTAATAGCAGCAGAGTAGTAGCAACCTCACCCAAAATAGTGTTGTTGTAGTGTGCCTTCAAGTCATTTCCAATTTATGGCAGCTCTAAGGAAAACCTATCATGGGGTTTTCCGGGGGCTGAAAATATGGGATGCATCCAAGGTCATCTTGTGGGTTTCCATGGAATTGAACCTTAGTCTTCACGGTTGTAGTCTAGTGTTTAAATCACTATACCATACTTTGTGTGTGTGTTGTTATTTTTCCAGCCCTCCTTTTTTTCTCCAAGGAATCTGACCTGTCCTGCTCCTCCTCTTCCTCTTCAATTTATCCCGATCCTATGAGGAAAGTTAGGCTGTAAGTCAGTGTCTGATCCAAGGTCACTTGGGGTTCTTTCAGACTACACAGTTACTATGCTGTGATTCCACTTAAACTGTGCTGATCCTATACTGTGATTTGTGTTTAAGGGGGGAACATTTAGGATTCTGTTTCAGATAGGTCTACTGCTTCCTCAAACTACAAACCCCAGAGTTCCATGAGATGCAGCTGTGGCAGTAAAAGTGGAATCGTAGTGTTATAATTACTTACTGTATTACAGTGTCATGAAATGATGCATGTCTAAAAAGTGTGTCACCAACACGAAAAGTTTGGAAAGCTCTGCTCCAAACTATGACTGGTATCCAGTGAGCAATATATGTGTGTGTGATTCAGAGTTACACGTACATGTGTCTTTTTTTGCATGTGGCACAAGGAGCTATTATCTAAGGAGCTATTCCTTGTGCAATGTCTACACATACCAACAACAACTCCAAAGACCTGGGTTTACTGTCATACTCATTTACTGACTGGTGTGTGTGTGTGTGGGAGGGGGAGACGACAGGACAGCACTGCAGTTCTATGAGTCACTGGATATGTGGGACAGCTACCATATCCCTCTTTCCTCAGCTGCAGAAATCGCAGAACTGGTCACGTTCTTCCTTCTGTCCAGCCAGTAAATTCCACAGCAGTGCACCTTGAGGCTCTACAGCTACATAAGATGCAGGATCTCAGGCAATATCTTGATCTAGTCACAGTAAGGAAGACAACAAGTATTATTCTCTTACATACTGTAAATTAATCTCTCAAAGAATAATCACCTGATTAGATAATCCCATGACAACTTTCTTTTCTTCTATTGAGTCTTAGCTGGGTTTGCATTTTCAGATCAGGCAGGAGAAATTACTTTTTCCTGGCACTAAAGATCGATACTACTCTGCTATTCAAAATCCTGTATAGCACAGATTGGAAATTGATGGCCACAGCTTTACACTTAGAACCAACGTAGTTAATAACTGGTAAAAAAAGGAGAATATTTCCCCCCATTTCAATTTATATATGAAAAAGAGATTCTGATCTGCATTCAGGTCTACAACCTAAACAAGGTACAGATTTCAGATTAGGCAAATGGACGTCCTAATTCCAGATGAAGTATATGGAGTAAATGGTTGTTCAATAGTGTAACAGATAAATTGATATACGATCTGTAAGAGGAATAGTGATAGAGACTGAGCGTGGAAGGTTTGGATCAGCATTGTATTGCCCATACTGCAAGGGCAGATTCTATTTCCACAGCTCTGTTAATGATGTCTTGCATGATGTGTGGAAGGATGTGTTTTAACCATTTCTCTAATGCTATTTTGAGATAATGAGAGGGAAATTTTTCAAAATGCAAATCTTGATTTGGGGTGGGGTGACTGGGTGCTTTAGTTTTTTCTAAAAGCCTTCTACCTTCTGAATGTTTGAATAAAGATAGTACCATTACACAATTTTAGATAATGGTCCCTAGATTGGCATATATTTTTGTTATAGATCTTTTGAGAGGGCATGAAGTTGTGTTTTTAATTAGAACCACCAGCACGGTAATATAAAAGACCAAGATAAGTTTTTTTTAACAAAGTTTAGCTCTTTGACGTACCATTAGTGACAACAATTTTAGTCTAGGATTCAAATTGAAAAAGTTGTGAGATTTAAATCAAAGCTTTGAGAAAATGTGGGCCTCCAGATGCTGTTGGTCTGTAACATTTAGCAGCTGTAGTGAGGACAACAGTTTATGGAAGAATAACAGAATGGCGGTTGGCCCAACAAGATCTGAAGGCCACACATTGCTCAGCTATGCTTTAAACAACAGAAAACATGAAACTGGTGTGACAAAAGTTGTTATCATTAACCATTTCCCCCTTTTTCCCCAACTGCTTTTTGGTTTTGAGTCTCCTTCAGACTTGATACTCTTTATCTCATTTTTTAATAAGGTCAGATTAATCTGTTCTCATAGTGGCATGAATGTCACTTGCTCTTGGTCTATTTCTGCATCATTCCAGCAATCTTTGTATGGTCATTTCCATTGGCAGAGCAAATTATTGGATCTAGCCATGCCAGGAAGCAAACTCAGAGTGAACATTAGGAGGTGTTGGAAAATAGGACTGTATGTGCCATGTAGTCCACTCACTGAAAGGAAGAATGGAGGGGAAGGGGGAAAAATGGATGTGGTGGCACTTCTAGGACTAACTGGTTTTTATTTTAGCATAAGCTTTTGTGAATATAAACTGATTTCCTCAGATGCAGTATGGAGTCTATACAATTGTGGGAGTGGGATGGAATGTAATAAAATCCAGAAAGATAGAAATCATGCTCGAAATTTTCCCTTGCTCTAAATTTTCAAAGGGGATAAAGGGCAAGGGATATGATTTACATCTTTCTGGATCCTATTACATTCTGCACAGTGTGCTCACATGGTATAAAACTCCCATTCTGGTAAGGTGAGCGATGGAGATCCATATTCATTTAGTGAGCTTACTGTACAGCTTGCTGTGTTGGGCTGTTGTGGGGATTACAGCGCACACCTATTGATGGTTAATACACACCTACACAGAAGAAAGCAACAAGATTATTGGTACTTTCCAATCTCCTCCTCCTCCTCTCCCCCCTCCAATTTTTCTTATGGGAAGTTAAGAAGCACAGAGGAATCACCTTTGGTACTCACTCATAGCCCCTATACCTGACTGTAACAGGTTCATACATGAGGATACCTGTAGTGTGTTTCTAGAAGCAATGCTTTCTCAAGTGATGGAAAACATTTTGGTTTTCCTGTTCTACCAATATTGCATCTAACATGCTTTGTTTCATGGTTAGAGTTTCCAGGTCTCAGAGCTCCAGCAGATGTCTAATATTACAGAGCTTCTTTGGGTTTTGAAGCAAGGGGACAAATCTCAAGCCAAGCAGAGGTAGAAGAGGAGAAGGTTTGGATTTTGTGTGTGAAGTGGCTTTGAAGCTTGAGCATCCATGTTTGTCTGTTCCCATTGGCACTAGGGCTCATTGGCTCAGCGTGGAAGTGTTTTTATACATTTGTTGAACTCTTACAAAGCTTGCACACAGAAAAGCACGATGTCAGCAGAGGAAGAACAGGGAGAACACAAGCACTTGTGCTCATTGTCCTATTCTGAGTAACAGAAAGAGTGGAGTGCCTTGTGTTGTTGTTACTGAATCTTCTTGTTGCGAAGTCCTGGCAGCGATGACATAGGGCCTGGAAATAAACTCTCCATCAGTTGGCAGTAAGCTTCCCACAATCCCTAGAAGCAGCACAGGACCTGGAAAAACTTCCTATGTGTCATGTGTGCTTCCGGTAAGACCACATGTAATGCGAGTCCTGGTGGGAACAGTGGCAACTGTTGCAGCTATCCGGCATGTTTTACCATCTGCCCAACCATTGAAATAATGCTTTTCTTCTTCTGGATTACCATAATACCTAGTTAGAGGGTTTTACACAGATTCTAAGTCCATTTACCCGGATTCCCTTTGTGCCCATTTCTGCTATCAGCTGGACCCAAAGCAGCCCCATCTCCCCTCCGAGCCCCTGTCTGCCCAACCTCTGTGACAAGGGCCTACCTCTCCACATTTCATGTTTTGAGTCCTTAGGAAAGCTGCTGACCTGTGATTGGTCTTTGAAAGGTTAAGATGAGCTGAATTTCTATGTCCGGTGAAGTCACAGGTACTTCAGTGAAAATGTCTAACAGGGCTTTCTCTATAGCAGCACCCAGGGTGTGAAACTCTTTCCCAAGGGAAGCCGGATTAGCTCCACCCCCTGGAGCTCCTGGTGGATAACCCAGACTGGAATGTTTTATACGAGCTTTGTCCTTAAAAACAGGGTAGCTTTTCTGACTATTTTAATTCTCTGTGCGTTTTCTTTAAAGAGTTGTTTTAGTCTGTATTGAAAGAATATTTTTGCCTGTTCTAATTGTTTTTTTAGCTGTGCATGCCCTGGGAACCCTGGTGGACTAAGAAGTGATAGATAGATAACTAAATAAATAAAGTAAATTTGGGAGAGAATATTGGTTCGTTGCGGAAAATATGGATTCTTCCTAATGTCTAAGTCGATAAGCACGTGGAACGGAAACGGCTATGATCTGCTTCCTTATTTACCTTTTCATTCCATTTCTCTTACTTTCCTCTCTTGTTTCCCCTCTATCTCACTTTGGATTGTAAGCTCTATCTCACACAGGGTACAACAATACCAACAATGATGTCATCAGTGGTAGTGTGATAACAATCCTATTGTTATCATGAATAAAAGTTATTAGCTAACTTCTGACAGCAGGCTCTGCAGTATTTATTTACTTCTTACAAGTTAGAATGTCTCTTAATATGAAACTTTGAAATTGAATGACAAACTAAACACAGAGTCTGGGATCCAACGATTCCCCTGGGGCTACAGAAAGTCCTTCCATGAATCTGTGATGGGATTTCCCCCCACCAGATTCACCCACCCTGCCCAGCTCTGGAAGCCCTGGATTCTCTGGAGCAGCAAGTTCTGTGGCCTGCTGAGGGTGCGGCGAATTGAAGGGCGACGGGTGCTTTTGCTGAGAGAGAGCCAAAGTGCCTTAAATGCAAGAGATCTTTGGATCCAAGCTACTTTTATGTATAATAAATAAATGTACTCAACGGAGGGTGTGTGGGAGGGGAGAGAGAAAGAGCCTTTTCACCCGTCTTCTCCCCTGTTTCCAGGAGAGTTTTTCTCCAGTGTGTTGTCCAGTGTATTATGAACGTATAAATGCTCATTCGAGAGTTTTTTTAAAAAAACAAACAAATAACCAAACAAACAAAATGATATACAGGCTTCTCTAAGGATTTGGAGCCTTCTTCCCACTCAAGGTAAACTTGTTTCCTATCACCTCAAAGATGTATCAGTTCTATCAAATCATGTGAGGCTGAAAGATAGCTTTCTGCATCTATCAGAATGAGGAAATATCATATGGCACTGCTATGGAGCTTTGTTTAAAAAAAGAAAGAAAGAAAAGAAAACGCTTGGAAGCTGCATTTATTCATTGAAAAAGAAATTAGGCTTCAGTGAGGGAAATTCTGAAAAGCGGTCAGCCCTTCTACTACTGAGCCAAATGTCTTTATCAGCCATGTAAATGCAATAAAAGGATATATGCATAACATTATAGACTTTATAGCCAAGCAAGGAAGAAAACCATATAAAAAAGCATTTCTGTCTTTAACATTTTGTCTTCACTTTCAGCACAGGTTAAAAATAGAGGGGTGTGCATATGTGTCTGTCTGTATGTAGGAGGGAAAATGTGTATATTTGTCGTGTCTTCTCCTAATGAAGTATATCAATGTGTATTATGCTTGGCTTTCTCTGAGAAACGGACAATTTATAAATGCTATTCACATTTAATTAGTAGTCATTTCTTCTCCATAAGCATATTTACGTGGGTCCTTTGTTCCTACGGCAACCCAGTGAGAACTCCTGCTACAAGAACAGTCTAGACTAATCTTTAAAAAAAGAAAAAAGACAGAAAAAAGGAATGTGGATTAATGAGCAAGCTTGATATTAAGATTATACCGCACAGACCAAGTACTGAGGCTACAGAAAGAAGCTTATAAAGAACCTACAGCTAGGAATCTCTTATATCAAGAAGCCTATTTATAGCAATTATGGATTTTATTTATTCAAGTATGCCTATAGTACACAGAAGTGTGAAAGTGTACTCATTTAGTACTAAGTTCTCTTTAATTGGCCATCAGCTCAGGTAGAGGCTTTTTAAGGGGAAAAATAATTGCAATCCATTTCCAACCTTGTTTGAAACATTTATCAGGGGAATAGCTGAACAATATTCCAAGCATTTTTGTATTTATGGATGCTCCCCTTACAGAGCTAGCTGTATTTTAAAGGAGGCCAAGTATCTAAATTTGCTTAGAGCATTAAAACCAGCGTTGTAGAAGACAGTCTTGAAAATAAAGATTTGTAATTTTTTTTCTTAATTAACGCTTTCAGGGATTTTGCCTCAGAGGTGGAGTACAGGATGTTATTTAAAGGGCCATTACAAAGTAACCATTAGAAGTAAATAACAATTTTGAATAGTGGAAATAATTAGAAGTGGTTTTTGTCTCCCAAGTATTTGTCTGCTGAGATTAATTTGGCTCGCTTTTAAAAAGTGCCCTGCCTTGCAAAAGAAAAGACGCAATCGGTGATAAAGTCTCTCATGCTGGGGCCAAACCATGATTTTATTTAACAAACCGTGACAGCAATGATTTGCCACCCACTTTAAAAAAAAAAACAGTGCATGCAGAAAGAAAATATTTCCAATTTGAATGCTTCCATTTTAGGTGTCTAAACTGACTTTCTCCTCCTTTTTTAAAAAAATGGCACACTTTTCTTTCCCTTGCACTTTTTAAGGCAGTATGACTGAACGGTGGGGAAGGGGTTGTATATGATGCCTCTCATTATGTATACATAACTCAATGACCCTAGATATTTTTGTAATGAAATATTTCTCCCTGATTGATCTATTCTGTTTCTCTTGCATTGTAAGCCTCAAGTTCAGAAAGAATTCTGAGCCTGAAACTGTGATATCTTCAGCATTTAAAAGGCTGTAGCCTGTCTTACTGTATGATGTTCTAAATGTATCTGCTGACCTGCTAACCTGGCTTTATATCATATATTAAATTTCTTTTTGTTATATTTAATGTCTATGGATATTATCAGGTATTTTTTGCAATGTGGATATTAACTACTGATTAGCCATTGTTTTCCTCTGATCTCTCCATCCAGCTCTCAACCTCTTTGGCTTTTGCGCAGGTTGTACTTGTGGCTGTTGTTGTATCAGAGGACAGACCAATAAGCCATTCTGTCTGATTAAGACTGATCTTATCTGAGGAAACAATTAATTTGTGCTAAGAGGTAAGATAATGTTAACTAAACTATCTTTGCAAATACAATTTCTCAGTCAAAAATATTTATTCAAGCCACTTAGACTTGTCTAAGAACCTTTATTTCAACACTTTTGCTGCAAGATACCTACTAGTAGCCTGTTTTAAAAATAAAGGTGCCCAAGTCAGCTTTCTTATCATTTTTAATTTTGTGGAATAAGTTCTAAAAGCCATTGTCTTCATCCATTCTAGGCACAAGCACAGGCACTTAAATCTATCTCCATGTTCCTTTTCCCACTATGTATTGAATTTGCAGTCACTGTGTGGAAAGATACACTCACATGGAATTTTGCTGCATAATATGAAATAGTTTATTTATTCATCATCTTTATTTATACCCCACTTTTTCCCCTGTAAAGACTCAAAGCGGCTTACCATAGTAGTAGTAGCAGTAGTAGTAGTAGTAGTAGTAGTAGCAGCAGCAGCAGCAATAATAATAATAATAATAATAATAATAATAATAATAATAATAATAATAGTTCTACATGTGCTGCACTTTCAGCTGCCCATATTTTATGTAGACTGTTGTATGGGGTACAGCTTTGGAAGTTTTAGATTCTGCCTTATGAAAGTGGTTTCTTCGACTGCTGTGGGCTGCACATTTAAAGGACATTTATCGTATCTACATTTTGTAGCTTAGGTGTGTGTGTATAGCTAAGCTGCAAAGAGTGGATGTGATAAATATACTGTTCACATGTTATATCGGTACACTTTTCAGGAAAAAAGATTGTCAATAGCTTCAAGTAAAAGGCATAGTGGTTAAAAACCTAAATTTCCCAACTGCATCGTGTGTGAAACTGCCTCCAAGATTCTTTGAAAGATGGAAAGATGTATGCTGACTGTATGCTTTGTCCTTTTAACTTACGCAGTTCCATATAAATACCGTCCCATCATAATTGCAGAAACTGCCCCTCCATCAGAGAAAACAGGCATTCCAGCAAGTCCTTACCCTTCCAAATACCAAGCAACAGGTCATTTTAGAAGAGATTACAGTGATTTTACTATATGGTAGTCCCCCTACCCACCCATAAACCTGAGGCAGCTTTCATCAGTTACATGTTAAATAAATTAATATCAACCAATAATCACACTGTGGTGAGCTTATTTCCCATATAATTTGTGACCCCAACCTACAATTCCGCATGTACTTCATGGCTTGTATGAGGTGCATCTTAATACCAAAGAACAACAACTTAAATGCCATTTCCCTGGTTTTATGAAAAAGCAATATCAGAGAGTAAATAGGGCAAATACCAACAAGGAAGGGACACACCAGTTGAGTCAAACAATAAATTCAGATAATATAGCTAAATCTACCAGAGGAGGCAGTGTTTGACTGAAACTTCCCTAGAGGATGTTCTTTTGGGGGAGAAGAAAGGAAGGAAGGAAGGAAAGAAGAAAGATAGGAAGAAAGCTCACAAATATAAGATAAGTTGTTAATAATAAAGGCTGGAATGCTGGCTGAAGTCCTAGTTTCAATTGTTTCCATGTAGAATTATTTTTGTACCATGAGTAAAAGTGCCATTTTGCCCACAGTAACAGTGCTACATTTGACTGTTTTTTTTAAAAAAAATAATAATCCTTAAATTACTTCCTCTATTAGCACCTTCTCCTGATATTTTTCTCCACCTAGATGTCATTTCATAGAGAGGTTTCAATTAAAAAAAAAACATATGGAAGATGATCAGATGAAATTCTATTTCAAGATCAGGGAGGTTTGTAATCCCCCCCTCCTCCACACTTTTTTACAAAGGTAACCCCATAGATAATTATTTGGTGGTGTAATTTACGACTCTCCGACAATTAAGATCTAATTTGCCTACCCTTCTGAAAATCATCACAGCAATGCATTCTGTAACCTTCATCGCAAGATAAATAACAATGCAAGTGATTTGCGTGGACGGTGTTTAAACCTGATGCATAAAGGCTCTCTAACACAAACTGCAGCTTCCAAGTGCTGAAGCCCAAGCTCTCTGCTCTTAAACAGAAGGCACAAAAATGGGGGATGAAAAAAAGAAGGAGAAAAAAAAAGGGAATTGAGATTTGCAGATCTGATAATGAGCCAGTTAATGACATAAATGATACCTCAAGAACCTCACTAAACCATCCAGGTCCTACAATTTAATCTGTAATAAATACTCCTGCATCATTGCGAGATGGCTGCTCATAATGGCAAATGAAATATGCTGGTATGATAGGTACAATAAATCTGGATTTTCCTATGGTTCCCTCAGGCTAGAACAATATGTAACCAGAGTGCGCACTGTCAGGATGAGCAGATCTCAAAGCCATCATAAAATCTAAATGGGGACTAATTAGGAGGCCCTTCCCTTCTAGAGTTACTATTTCTATTGACATTTCCCATGCATGAGCCCCTCCATAACATCATAAGTCACCAAGATAAGAACTCCCTAGATTATAGGGAAAAAGCTTTAATGGAGAAGTTGAACTCAAAGGCAATGCATAAATTTTCCTTTTGATACTACAGGAAGTCTGTGTTCAGTACTTTCTTTACAAACTTTCATTCTCTACACTGGATACTTCTTAATCTTATGAGGGCTTTAACTGGAAGCAAACCTTGTCTCCATCTTGCCCATGTTTTCACTGTAGACGTGAGATATGGAATACTAGAGGGAAAGTTGACATGGTTCCGCCATTGTTTCTAATGGAAAGTTTGTTTTTAATTCTTAATTTTTATTTTCTATGGGGTGGAAAATGTGGTGTTGCTAAGGTGACATGATAAGCCTGGTGTCACTAAGGTGAGAAGTTTCAAGCCCATTTGACACTTGTCTCATGAGTGTCAGCCTCTCGGAACAACTTCAAGTGACAACGTTTACACAATGGCAGCTTCCCACATAGCTCTTCCCACAAAAAAAAAGGGGAGGACTCTAAAAAGCAGCAGAGACTGGCAATTGTGGAACAAAAATAAGACATTTTGGGTAACATGAATACAGGATCCATCATTTGAAACAACCCAACAGGTGAAAAATGTAGCATTTTGTGAATACCACCTGAGCACTTTGTGGTTACCATCACTGCTGCTTTTTAGAGTCCTCCCTTTTTTGTGGGAAGAGCTATGAGAAATTGACAGTTGATCTGGTGCTGTGGGGAAACAAAAGCAAACTGACAAAGTATCAGTATCGTATGTGAATTCTAGCAGGACTAAAGTGAATAAAATTCTCCACAAATTATAACTTTGGCCAAATTGGGCTCCTTTTTGTTATGATTCAATGATGGGGTTTACTTTTCTGGTGAGAATTTTATCAGAATGAAGAGTGTATTCATTCTGCATCCCCCAGGGAACTTACTTCTGGAAATACACAAGCATATGCATATTTCCATATCTTGAGGCAACAGTGTTGAGCATCAGGAAATACAGAACAATAAGCAGGAGAATAGTCTTTGGACTGCAGCAGAAAATGCCTGTGTAAAGACAAAGGCTGTGTCTATTGTTTGTTCATGTTGGCAATGATTCGTAAAGAATCATTTTGGTGTTTGGTGATGAGGGGTTCAAAACATGATTCACTTCAGCCTTTACATCTTCTTTAATCTTTTATTTTTTAGAGGTTGGGTATGACCCACTTAAGGAGAGGGTGAGAAAGGGTTATGGTGTGATGCCCATGCTCTTGATGGCTGTTTATCTTTTGATTAGCGAATGCATCAGAAGTAGTTCATCATCCTCAAGCATGAAACTACATATGATGACCTCTTAGGGACACCTATATTTCTAGTTATAAATAATAACTACAGAAAATGTCCTTAAAATATGCTGTAACTTTTATTTTTTGTACTCTGTTTTCCTTTTTTTTTTAATTAAAAAAAGACCCCTGTATTCTCTCCCCATCCCCCCCCCCGCCTCACTGTCATGCCCCCATCCGAGACAGCACCTTCTCAACAATCACACCTTAGAGACATGAGAGGAACAGTGCTTATGGCAGCCAGTGAAGATGGAAAAGGGAGAGCCTAGGATTCTGGCAGTGTTTATACAAGAAGGACTTGTTAATTAGACCACAGCTGGGTAGGATGCTGAGCCTATATAACAAGAGGCCAGACTGGGATGAAGCTGTTGGAGCCAACTGATTCCATCAGTGGTAACAGCCCAGCTGACTCCTCTATTCCTTGCTCGCAGTCCTTGAACCTTTGACCTTCGCCTGGACTATGGATTTTGCCCATGGATACCCTCTCTCTGGACTTGGTTTCTCTAAACCTGCTAAGAACTCAGACTGACCAAGACAAACTTTGCCTGCTGCTAGCTCCTGTTAACAGCCTGCTTATACAGCTGGAGGCCTTGGCAAGCTGCTAGCACAGGACACCCATGCCCATTCTATTGACATTGTTTCTTTCTCCTACTGAAGTCAAAAGTAACATCCCTGATCATATCTGTGTTAATTGTGTGTGTGTGTGTGTGTGTGTGTTACACAGAAATGACAGAATTAATTATAGCAACAGGCTGCAAATAACTGGAGGTGGGTAAAAGTGTACTTCACCTTAGAAGTTTCCATAGTGCAGATTGTGGGTTCCCATCGAAAGAAATGCACAACTATGGGTACAGTTGGCCTTCAATATCTGTGCATTCTGTATCCACAGGTTCAATGAACCATAGCTTGAAAATATTTTTAAAAATCCAAAAAACAAACTTTGATTTTGCCATTTTATATAAGGGATGCTATGTAACTAGACCATTGTATATATTGGGACTTGAGCATCCATGGGGGGAGGGGTCCTAGAACCAAACCCTAATAGATAATAAGGGCCCACTATATAGAGAGTTGTGTCTAAAATGTTAGTATGTGGGAATCTGAGTGGTATATTGAAATGAACACACATGTGAAGGAGACCCTGCAAGTTAAATTAACAAAGAAGGTATCTGAGGAGGAACAGGGGTGATAGCTGAATTGAAGTGATAGGGTTTTTATTGTTTAAATAACAGATTTGTTAGACTGTTTCACTAGAGATGATATTATGAGATGATCACTCCAATTACCTCTTTCTCCCTTGATGTAAGAAAGAAACTGCAGTGCTTCTCATGGGAATAAGTCCCTCTCAATCCCATTGCATTTAGCTCAGCTTCATTCTACAGTAGTGAGGCTACCCTTGCCACATTTTCACTTCCACCAAAACCTATACAGGCTGCATCACAGATGGGCCCATACTGCAGTCAAGAGGGGAAAGAATTGACTTCCCTTTCTCTCTCCCTCCCTCTTTCACACAAATATGGCCTTTCCAAATAAAGTACAAAAACAACCTAATTTATTTTACGTGACTAAAGTTTGAGAGATACAGAATGATGAGAGAATGGGAGCAATTAATTAACTGAATCCAGAATTGACAAAGCAGCCACAGTTATAATGTATGGTAAATTATAAATACACAATATATACAAAATAATAAGCAGTGAATGAAGCCAGCTCTTTAAAACAACAGCAACTGGCAATTCATTTTCAGAATAAAGATTGGGCTGTTCCTATGAGTTATAGAACGACGATAGTCGGAAATAAAATTGTGGTTGCCACCATTAATTGACTTACGACTGCATGTTGGGAAACTGAAATTTTACCTGTAAATTTTATTCTGTGATTCATAAACAGAGCTGGTACAGACTCTGGGATTCTGCTGCCATGCTGGCCATACAGATAATCCATATTCAAACATCCATGAATCTGATCTGATGAGAAGAAACCAGAAGAAATCAGCTTCTTCCCCCTCTCAAAGCCTTTTCTTCAGAAACCAGTCGCGTAGGGACATGGGGGCAGGGGGAGTGATTTGCCCTGAGTGGCAATGTTTCTGGGGCATCCTGGCCCATAGCCATGCCCTGCACACCCTGGCCACACCCCCATGTACCACAGCCACGCCCCCATGCACAGTGGCCATGCCCCTCGCACTGTAGCGCCTCCCCCTCCCACCCCCTTTCCACACACTCCAAGTTCCGCCACTGTCAGACACTGATGATATTTTCATTATCTGACAGGAGGCATTTGGGTATACCCACTAAGACTTCCTGTAACTTCATTATTAAACTGAGCCTAAATCCACCCACAAATTGGGCTCGCTTTCTAGACACCGTTGTACAACTCCATAATAGACATATCAACATCACCCTATGTCAGAAACTTACTTATTGCTCTGCAAATGTATATCATTCTAGATTCCCAGAAACATGCATATGCAGCTATATGTCTACAGCCAAGCCCAGTGGTAGTACTGCATCTGTTCAGACACTGCAGACAGAAAGTCACAACTTTAAAAATTTAAAACAGGCAATCTTTAAACAACAATAACCATCCAGTGAAGTGGGGGAAAATAGGTCAGCAACGTCAGTCCGGCATTCAAGAACAAGTTACCACAAAACAGATCTAGTATTGATAAACGACAGAATGCCATTTGCTGTCACCCGCTAAAAGCACTAAAATCTGTCATAAATTATCGGCATTTTATTTATGGACAAAGGCAGTTCCATCTTACAGGTATTTGTGGTATGCCTATACTTGCTTGGAGATAGACTGTCACCCTACAGAAAATAGCAGAACAGCAAGAACAGGCTAAGAACAGAGGCAGAGCTAAAAGCTAACTTGGTCCCCATTTTGGCTCTCCCAGTGCTATTATATTGTCATGCTATTCCTTTGTATGTGCCAGCCAGATGACCTAATAATATCATCCATGACATCAGGGGTTCACATGCTTATTTATCTCAGAAGATGTCATTGCTGATCATCAATGCTCTTTGCATTCTTTGGAGGTGAAACATGCTGACCTCTGTCCAGGAGAAGAAATGGACACAGATCTGATGCCCAAAATGGCAATATTTTTTTTAAAGAAAAACGATTGGGGAATACCTTAGCTTCTCAGCACATGATATTACTGACTTTAACATAACCATCACAGAACAAAGAGAATTCAGATAAGATTGCAGTGGACATTGGTGTACCGAGGCTCAACAGGGCAAGGGGCAGCAGGTGGGGGGGGGAGAGGCAAGCAGTGGCTGGGGGGGCAGGTGAGGGATTCCTCTTTTTTACACCCCTATGGTTGGTGTCTGGGGCATGTGTCCCAGTTGTCCCACCCTAGATCTGCTTCTGGCAGTGGATTCACTGAACTGTAGATTTAAAGAGGTTCCATTTTTATCATCTGTACCTTCATTTGGGATGGATTTTTTAAAAATCGTACTGCACTTTTATCAAAGTCAGGGTGATTAATTTGTTTATCAAAGTCAGCAACAACAGTGAATGGTCCCATAACTATCACTGTCTGTGGTTTCTGCACTTCATTTTCCTCTGACCCCATTCTTCATATATATCTGTAAGTAAAAATTACTTAAAGTAAAAGTAAAAATTTGGAATCCAAATCTTTGGCTATTTTGTCTCCTCCACAAGAACAGATATTTCTGTAGTCGTCTCTCAATTACAAGAGAAAATGAATATTTTTGCACAGGCTTTGCTCAGTAATCACGCATCTAAGTGTGTCCTGGGAAATTATTTTGTGCAGAAATCCACCTTTTTTCCCCACAAAGAAACACTTTGAGGAAGCACATAGGGTTCTTGTCCAAGAACGTTATTTTTTTGTGCAAAAAACTTCTTTGCACAAAATACATTTAGTTTGGGAAAAAGGAGGTTCACAAAAAAAAAAAAGGCAACAAAAAAACCCCACATTTTTTTCTACAACTGTAATTTTTGCCTTAAAAAACTGTTTCTAGACATTAACTTTTGAATTTATTTTTCTGCACAAAAAAATTTCTGTACAAAAATACCAGCTATCTTTCTGGAAACTGTGGATTTTGAGGGATAAAAAATGCATATGTTTTGTGCCAAGAAACCCTACTATTCTGTGCAACTCCTTCCCAAGGCATGTGTTTCTGCACAAAATAATTTCCTGAAATACTTTGGGATGTGAGAATACCAGGCAAAAAGTGTGCAAACTTCTCACCTAGGTGTTAGTCTTCCCAGCCGGCTTTCCCAAGCTTCAGCAAATCATTTCAGGGGGCAGGAAACAGATCATGGCAAATGTTCTTATCATTCCTAGCTCAAGACAGTGCGTAGTGCTTATGATTAAATGAACTGTAGCTCACTAAAACTTGTGCTGTAATACATTTATTAGTCTTTAAAGTGCCACAAGATTCCTTGTTATTTTGCATTTTCTTTGCATTTTTATTCCAAACTACTTTGGCTTTCATGGAGAAATTCTTATGCTGGTCTTTCCGATAATAACAACCATGGGGCAATGAATGAATCACCATCAGTATGCGTTTAAAGTCAGCTTTACATTCATTTTGGTCTGCTAATATAATAATAAATATTCCATGTTCCCAAATACAATGATGAAAATATGGAAGATGGCCTTTTCCTAGCAGCAATTACAGATATTTTTTATTCATTAAAACTGTAGGCTCTATTGCACTTAAAAGAAACTCTTCCTTTTCTTCAGAATCCTCAAAGAGCCATTTTCACTGAGGTTTGCGGTAAGTTTGAAGAAATTTAATTGATTAATTAATGCATTTATTGAACCATTTAAACTGATCTCTTTCTCTCTGGCGGAGTGGCAAATTCACCTGGGAAAGACAGTGGTTGTGTGAATAGCCGCCTTTCATCCATTCTTTTCAGCATTATTGCTTCCCCTGGCTGCTGATTCTTGCTCCAGCCCTCTTGATGAGGTCATCTAGTTAGGTGTCATGTGACATCACGACAGCACAGTGCAATATTGCCAGTTGTACCGGCGCTTTCATTACCTCGCAGAGGGCAATTTAAATGAGGGTAATTTAATTGAAGAAACACAGGAGTACCCAGAATATGGAATGCTGTTTTAAGCAACTAACATTTTAGTTGCCTTACAAGTAGTCTTATTAATCTTATTAGTCTTATTAAATTGCTTTACAAATAGTCTTATTCATAGGTTAATTTTTGTTATTTACTTATTTTCAAAAAATAATAGACCTCATCTTGAATACTGTGTCCAGTTCTGGGCACCCCAATTCAAGAAGGACATGGTCAAGCTGGAGCAGGTCGAGAGGAGGGCGACCAAAATGGTGAAGGGCCTGGAAGCCAAGCCCTATGAGGATAGACTTAGAGAGCTGGGTATGTTCAGTCTGCAGAAGAGAAGGTTAAGAGGGGACGTGATAGCTATGTTTAAATATTTGAAGGGATGCCATGTAGAGGAGGGAGAGGGCTTGTTTTCTGCCGCTCCAGAGACCAGGACAAGGAGCAACGGATTCAAGCTGCAGGAAAGGAGATTCCACCTGAACCTCAGGAAGAACTTCCTGACGGTCAGGGCTGTCCGGCAGTGGAATAGGCTGCCTCGGAGTGTGGTGGAGTCTCCTTCTTTGGAGGTTTTTAAGCAGAGGCTGGATGGCCATCTGTCGGGCGTGCTTTGAGGGTGTTCCTGCATGGGAGGGGGTTGGACTGGATGGCCCGTGTGGTCTCTTCCAACTCTACATTTCTATGATTCTATGATTCTAAAAAAAATTTGGTTTTTATGGGATACAATCATCTTCCAGACATAATGCAGGTGATAATTCCAAGATCTCCCCTTGTATGACTTCTCTCTTCACCAGTCTTGGCTTGATTCCCCCTAGACTCGATGGGCCTTCGTTTTACTACGACTTCTTTCAGTGCTGGGAGCCAAAGAAGATTAGTAATTACAGTGTTAGATCAAGATTGGATAATACGGGGTGAGGTCCCTTCCAAATTTTGAAAATTCTTAGGATGATTTTGGGTAATGTGACTTACCCTGTCAGAGGCTTTTGAGGATAAAGTGGAGAGGAAAAGAGTTGCGTATATTGCCTTGGGTGCATAAGAGTAAAAGTGAGATATAAATGCAACCAATAAATAAATACACAGAGGGCCACAAGTTGCCCACCCCTGATAGAAAAGAATTACATTTTTTAAAATGCAGAAACATATATAATCCCCAGTGGCTTAGATCTTGGATGACATTTATCTTCACTCACAAGGGAAGACCTAGTAACATCAATTAGCAGAACCCTCCTTACTCATGAAAGAAAATGTCATAAAATCTCCATCCATGCCATCTCATTATCTCAGTATGGGGGACATTAATCTTTATCTTGAGAATGGGACCTACTTTGAAAGAAGGTTTGGAGAATCTCATGCTCTCCAACATTTCACTGTAAAAGAGGAATACTCTGTTCAGCTTGTAACTTGTGTATATTCACACTGCCATGGCCTGAGCCTCATTCCCCTCTCCACCTTCACTGTCACACAAAATGAAAATGCTGAATTTGTTCTGACCTCAATAGACTGTCCCTGAATGATTCCTGACAACTGTGGCTCTTGGAGATCTCTTATTCATAAGGTTGGCGTAAGTTGAAGCAGATCTGATAGCACATAACGACAGAGACGCACAGGAAAAATGTGCTTCTCTTACAAGGTCTTCTTGACTGTTCACACTTAACCCCACCACCAGGGAAATGGCAGCCAGTGTGCATTATATATACTAGTGGCTTGAATTATTATGATTTTAAAAATGTATGTACTGCCACAAGTTCCTGGCCAGACCCACAGCTTTTTCTTCAGAAGGTAGAGTGGACTACTGTGACACTCCAGATACTTTTGGATTGGAGGGACCATAATCCCTCACCACTGGTGATGCTGATGGTCAGGACTGCCATGGGGGAAAGTTTTAACCAAGGCCTACGCACCCAAAAGAGGGCTGGGAGCTATGCTTGGCATGTTCTTTCTTAAGATATTTCCGCACTACACTGTTGTTGTGCTATTATTCCACTTTCAATACCCTATGGAATTCTGGGGTTTGTAGTTTAGGGAGGGGCCTTTAGAATTCTCAGCCAGAAAGCACTTTGGCCTCAGGAAACTATAAACCCCAGAATTCCACAGGATGTTGAAAGTAGAATAATGGCACTATAACAGTGTAGTGCGGAAATGGCCTTAGCGGCAACTTTATTTGTCATTTGTTTTTCACACTCATTGTAAAATTGGTGAATTTCAGTGACATACAAAATATGAAATCCCATTAGAAGATTTTTAGCCAGTTTTCCAGGGACTCAAAACAGCCAGCAGGTGGGCCAGAAAAGGAGTCTGGACACCTTAGGAATTGTTCCTTTAGCCTCCAAGCAAAGTGGCGTGATTGGGGGAACAAAAAAGAAAGTCCTCCAGCCTCTCGCTGTTTCAGGCCGCAGGAACATTCCCTGTTTTCCCCACCACACCAAATGGCTGCCTTGCTTTCCCTCCACCTTTTCCCCTTGCTGCTGGGAATGCTGTGGGGATGTGTCTGGGGGAGCAGGTCTATGAAGTCTCTTTCCAACTCGCAAGAAGTCAGGGATGGATGGAGGGAAGGAGGGGAGGAAGAGACGAACCCTTTCCTCGGAGCCCTCCTCTTCATTCACAGCTGGGAGCTTCTTTCTCACTCCATCCAAAGCCACCAGTCTGGCCAAGAGGTGCTTGCCCAGCCAGACAAGTGGCTGGCCCACAACCACTCCCTTATGTTCCCTCATCACACATCTCTGATGGTGAACATCTGGTTGTTGTTATTATTTATGTTGTGTGCCTTTAAATTGTTTCCAACTTATGGTGACCCTAAGGCAAACTTATCATGGGGTTTTCTGGGAAAGATGTGCCCAAGGTCACCCAGTGGGTTTCCATGTCTGAGTGGAGAAGTGAACCCTGCTCTCCAGGGTTGTAGTCCAATGCTCAAACCACAATACCATGCCAGCTCTCAGGGGAGCCTGAAAAAACAAATCACCCCCAAACCTCTCACTGTGGCCATGCTGACAGTAACGGTGAGTCAACAATATCTGGATGTCAACAGTTTGACCATCCTTCTGTCATGCTGTGTAAGACAAAATAAGTGAGATGAGCAGTTTTCCCAACACATAAGTTTTCCCAACCAACAAGCAGAATCCAAGGCAGATGAACAGCCGTGGTAAAACCGCCAAAGCAAGGGAGCCATTTGCACAGGGGGGAAGATGCCATTCAGCAGCAAAATTCTGTTCCAGAAGCCCTCCTTGGAAACGTTATTGCTAATGATCTGGAGGAGAGGACTGCGACCTGAAGAGTGGCATCACTAGCAACCAGGGACAGACCTGGGATTAAGGAAAAGAAAAAACTTCCTGTGCCTCTTAATACTTACACCCTATCAATTTTGAAAATAAGCTATATTTTTTGTGTGTCTATTCAGACTGTTTATAGAATTTTGCTATGCTTAATGTTTCTTCAGAGTAAACTGTGCTCTGCTGATTTTTAACAAGAAGTAAAGAAGTGCCAAAACATTCTTTAAAAATGACTGAAGTTCATTTTTGTAGTTAGTACTCCAACCACCTACAGAACATGAGAAAATAAGCTAATGATAGTTACAGCACAATCCTATATTGTCTATTCCAACCAAAGCTTGGAAAAGGTGTTATTGTGTCATAGTTCAAAGAAGTAACTTTTCCAAGTTGACTTAAATTTTCCAAGCTGACGTGGGGGCAGGGGAGGTGATTTGCCCTGGGCGGCAATGTTTTTGGGGCGTCCTGGCCCACGCTCTGTTGGTGTGAGGAATGAATACAACATTACAGCCACATTGATCTTCCCTCTTCCTGCCGCCTAGCTGATGACAAGACTTGGCAAACGCTGAACCTGTGAGCTCAGTTCAGCATCCCTTTCCAACAAGATATCCAGGGCAAGTATCTAGCTCCCTCATTTTGAGATGATGACAATGATGGAGTGGGTCTGGCTTGTGCTAAAAAGATGTGAAATAAAAATGATAGATAACACTTCTTTGTTCTCACATCTTTTGGTTGTGTGTTTCTTTATTTTAATGTACCCATTTCGTTTCAGTGGATGACTGGATAAGAAAGGATTTTCAAAAGCTCCTTCACCTGTTTCCTTCTCTCCCAAGCTTAAAATAAAGGTAGAAGATGAGTAAAATTTTGCACCCAGCGTTTCACTATCATTCCCTATGAGTCTTTAGTGTTGTAATGTAAATTGAAACTCTGGCTTTAAATTAACTTGTATTATGAGTATCCCCTTTCCAAACGTAATTACTGTATTTGCTGGCATCAGTCACATAGGGACGTAGGGGTAGGGGAGGTGATTTGCCCCAGGCGGCAATGTTTTTGGGGCATCCTGACCCATAGCCCCGCCCCCACGTGCCCTGGCCATGCCCCCACACACCACAGGCACGCCCCTGTGCACAGTGGCCACGCCCCTCGCACCATGGCCATGCCCCCTCCCATAGCCCCTCCCACCCCACCCCTCCACACACTCCGAGCTCCACCACTGGCTGGCGAATAAGACTACTTTTTTTCCTGAAAAATACTGTTTGAAAATGGGATGAGTCTTATGTGCTGCTGTGTCTTATACACCAGCAAATAGTATTTGCTGACTTATAAATAGGGTGCGTCTTATACACCGGTGCGTCTCATGCGCCAGCAAATACAGTAATACAAGGCTTTAAAAATCTTTTTCGTCATTAAGGAAGCACAACTTTCCTACTAACTTTCCCAACTCTGTAATAGTCATAGAAGCATTATTGTTGTTGTTGCTGCTGCTGCTGCTGTTGTTGAAATACATTATATTCTTGAAAATTACTGAGTTGGGTAAACAAGCATTTTCTGAAAAGCAGCATTCCTGGAGGATGAGTCTAAATACCCTTTTCTCAACTTTGTGTTTACATAGAGTTATACAGGGGAAATAAGCCTTCTGAGTATTATTAGAGGGCAAACCAGAAGCAGCTGAGTTTATGAAAAAATATCACAAAAATGACTGAGAGGATAGAGATCTATATCCTAAGTCAACTTCAGCTCCATTTCATTTTTTTTAAAGGGGAAAAATCATTGATGGGTGCAATTTACTTTTATTTTATACCTTTATTTTGTTGACGGCGGAGAGCTGGCCTTTTGATTTCTGAGGAGTACAAATAAATAAATAAAATGCAGTCCTCTCCAAGCAGATAATGGTCAGCAGCTGGGAAACTCGGGGGAGATACACTGGGCTTTTTTTGCTGGTGTGGGGCTGCTCAACAGAAGTATTTGAAATACAAAAAATCAAACTGCCAATATCATATTGCTGTTAGACGCATCGAAAGTATGACTGCACTTGGAATATGATGCATTATTTTGGTCATAGCACCTGGCGAAGGACATTGTAGTGCAGGAAACGAGGCAGAAAAAGGCAACCTGGGTGATCAAGGGGTGAAATCACTTCTCTACGAGGAAAGGCTACAACAGTTGGGTCTGATTAGCTTAAGGGGGAAAAATGCAAGCGAGGGAAGACACCACAGGAGTGTATAAATTCAGCACTGGTGTGAAGCAAGTGGATGGAGAGGAGCTTTTCTAGCTCTCATAATATTAGAATGTGGAGTCAGCCGTGGAAGCTGAATGGTATGATATTCAGGACAAGTGACAGGAAAGACTTAATCACACAAAGCAGGGTAAAAACTGTGGAATTCACTAACATAGGAGGTTGTGATGGCTGCCAACTTGAATGTGTCAAATGGGGAAAGGACACATCCCCAGGGGATGAGGCTACCAGTCCTGATTTTATTGTAAATCCCTCACTGTTTCTAATGATATAAGTTGGGATATAAATATTATAATAAATAGATAATAGTCATGATGGAGGTAAATTGTCACTGGTAACAGCGGCAATATGTGTCTCCATATCAGTTGCTGGAAGCATATGGGGAGAAAAGTAGTGTTGCACTTGCATCCTGCTTCCAGAGTCCACTGTGTGAAGAGAATGGTGAATCAGATAGGCCTTTGGTCAATCTTACACAACATGGCTCTTCTCTAAGTAAGGGCCCTTTCATACTACGCAGTTACAACACTATGATTCCACTTTAACTGCTATGGTTCCAACCTATGGAATCCTGGGGTTTGTCGTTTCATGAGGCGTCAGAGGAGCTCTCTGGATGAGGATTCTAAATAGCCTTCCCAAAACTACAAATCCCAATATTCTATAGGTTGTAGCTATGGCAGTTAATGTGGAATCATAGTGCTTAAAAACTGGGTTGCATGAAAGGGCCCTCAATTCCACAAGTCTGAAGCCTGCCTGCCAGCGTTCTACCATATAAACTCTTCTTTCTGTACTTTTACTATGTACAGGGATCTCTTTGCACATGTAAACATTAAAAAGAAATATAAGCACCACAACCACCACCTGCTGATTTGACTCTGTCCCATACTATGAAATTGAGGTGTTCTGGACTTCTAATGCTCCTGTCTATTACTTCACTCTAAGGTACATTATAGCTCTATAATTCCTCAACTTCCTTGGGGGAGAAACCACGACAGTTAAGCCAGATGAAATGTTGTGTAAACATGCCCTCAGTCTAATAGGAGTTCACAGCCACAAAGTTCAACTGTGCTGTACATAGAACATTTCCCTCTTATTGAATGCGCTCAGGACCACGGCTTGTACAGAAAGTGATGTCTTCATCTAATAGCCAGTCCACATCTATTTTTACTTTGATCGTACATTGGAGATGGGCAGAGATGGGGATGTTGCCCAGTATATTTATCTCTTTTGCTGGCCAGTTATAATAACTTCCACGCAGCACAAGTAGACATATTTTTCATTATCAAATTGTCTCAGAGTTAGTTAATTAACAAATTCATACTCATTTCGTATGATGCTCTCTTTAATAGAGTATTATTCTTACAGTTCATCTCATTTTACACACAGGATTATAGTTAGCAGATTAGTTTAATTAATGTGAAGCAGTCATATTAGCGCTTATCACTTCAGCTGTCGTCCGATAGATTTGCCTGGTGGCTGAGGGTTTATAGGGGGATCTAAGACTCTCCAACAATTTAGCTACCGGTATATGCATGTCTTCAATGTAAAAAGACAGTAAAAAGGTATACTAGACAGAAAGGCAGGTTTCACTTAGCAGTGCACTCCCACTTATTTCTGAGCTTAACTATGAAACCTCACAGAACTCAATGGAAGAGAACATGAGGCTAAGGGTTCAAACTGCATATAATCTTTGACAAGATGGTGTCATGATACTACACGTACTGATAAAGGGAAAGGTATAAATAAAACTCGTGGAACTGATTTATCAAATGAACAATTCTAGCTCATTGAGTCAAAAATGAACAAAGATACTCTGTCAAATGTATGTGTGTTTCATTACTGTCTGAAGTTGACAGTGTAAATATCTAGACTAAAATTTAGGTTGCAAGATTTAATCTGACTAAATCATTAATGACAAAGCTGTATTCCTGGATGCTTTTATTAGAGGTTTGCCACAGCACTGTAACTGCTGCTGTCCAAAAAATCTGCCCAGTTCAGCCTTTTTATGCCATTGTGGCTATGCATAGTTTCCACTACTGTCTGTATCACCTGGCTGGATCATCTGAATGTCTTTCAGAGGGGACTAACTTCTGAGTGAACCACTAGATCCAACTGATCCATGTGGGAGATGGGGCAGCACTTGCAGACTTCAGAGAGCTTGGAGGTAGCCATGCGGGGGGATTGCAGATGGGAGAAAGGGGACCTGATATGGTGACAGGTGACTCCTTGCTGAGAAAGACAGAAGCAAGTGTGTGCAGACCTGACAGGATGTTTCAGAAGCCATGCTGTTTTCTGGGAGAAAAAATCCATAGTTTGATAGAGAAGTTTCCAAGATTCATCAGGGTCACTGATAGCCCTTTCCTTCTGATCCACATTGAGGCAAATCATATCATCATGCTTTGTATCAAATACGCTGACCATATTACCAGACAGAAAAAGAGAGAAGGTTGACAGGAGGTCTGTGTATTTTTACTCAAAAGTAGACCCCAAAGTGTTCAGTGATGGTTAATAGCCCTAGTAAGTGTGCTCAGGATTGCTGTCCAACAACACAACCCTCACCCAGGTAAATGAGAATAGGATGGCAGTCTATTTTTTTTATTTGCTTGTTTCAAAAATTAGGACATTTCTGCACTACACTGTTATATGCTATTGTTCCACTCTCAACATCCTGTAGAATTTTGGGGTTCGTAGTTTACTGAGGCCAAAGAGCTCGCTGGCTGAGATGTCTAAAGGCCCCTCCCTAATCTCCAAACCCCAGGATTCCATAGGAGGTTGAAAGTGAGAGAACAGCACTATAACACTGTAGTGCGGAAATGCCCTTACAGTCTTCATTCAAAATTAGAGTTTGATCTTTGGCAGGGCCCTTCACATGAACAGGTTCCAGTGAGAGATGGAAAAAGTGATACAGACACACAATGCACATGCACACACATGCACTGCTTCACTTACTTGCACACACACACACACACACACACAGCCTCCTAAGATCTTGCCATGTTTCTGTACAAAAATGTAGAAGATAAACGATTCCACAAGATGATGACTTTGCTCATGTACATAAACATTGAGAGAGTAAAGTGATGTTTGGTATGCAAGTGGTTGTAGTCACCAGGCCCTGGACTCCACACAGGGAGGAATTAAATGGTGCCGTCAGGTCACATGTCCACAGAGGCTTCTTCTCCTACCATCCGTCTTTCCAACCTACCCTCTTGGCAAAGAGTTGAAGAGAAGCAAGGATAGCATATATAGGATGTATAGGATGGCAGTCTAAATGTTGGCAGACTTATGCTGAACATTTTAATAGCTTTTTAGCATTTATTATATGGTTTATTCTTCCCATATCAGTTTAATGTTAGTTCTTTTCTCTTTTTTAAAAATTAAAAAGTTACTTGGTAAAAACTGTAAATAAATTAATGACATCTTGATCTTTCTCTTCTTTTCTTTCTAAAACCTATCCTCTGTCATAGGTTTTGTGGCTCCCTAGGTTTGTCATTTTAATAATTTTCACAAATGATGTGGATTGGGATGGGTTCCGCTCTGAATCCAAATGGTGCCATCCACAGGGAGCTGGCTGAAGTTCTCCGACTATACTGTATCCACCACAGGAAGTAGTTGGAGCAGCAGGGAACCCACTGCCAACGTCTGCCGCCTAAGCAGACTCAGGAAAGGAGCCCATGGCAGTGGGGAATTAGGCATCAGTCTTGGTTTCCTTTGGAAACAAATGCCACTGAGGTTTTCTAACTCAAGAGGATGACAGATGTCTCAAGCAGACTTTTTCTCAAGTCTCAATTTTTTTTCTGTTCTTCTGTAGGATATTGCTTTAGGCCACAAAAAAAAAACCCAAACCTGTGCAGCATATATGCCAGTTCCAACTAGGAGTGGAATGGGTGAACGGGTATGTCTGACCACCTCCCACTTCAGGTAACAATGTCTTTTGTAGAGTGTGCCATGTGTATGCATGTGCAAAGTGGAAGCTGCTGCCACCTGGCAAGGAAAGGAAAGAACAAAGCTGGGCCACAGAACGCGATCCCTCTTTGCCTGTCCCTTTGCCTTCTACTGCTGGCTGGCTGGTGGGCTGCAAGAACCAGTGGACCATATTTCTGTCCCAAGGTCCTTTGCTGAGGAGGAGGGAGAGATTATAGGCCTGTTCAGATGTTTGATCAAAAACAAGGGAGGGAGTCGTATGTGTTGCCCCCATGTCTGACCTCAAACACTGGGGAGAAGGTTTGCATAGATAGCCTGTCTCTCACTGTGCAACCAATATCTGTGTGGTTGAATATCTGAATGGACTGATATGTCTATCCATGTTTTTTTTCCCACTTCCTGCCTCTCTGCTCTTTGTCATGTTTGAATACAGCCAAGAGATAATAGGAAGGAGCTCCTGCAGGAGGTGGAAGCCACTTTTTATAAAGATGATTTGGTTAAATATGTAGATATTATTTACATAATCCTACAAATGTAATAAAATAAATATATATGCGTTTAAAATTCACAGTAAAGACCAGCCTTACAAGGGAATCACAAGTTCTGATTTCAGAGCTTGGAAATACTCTTTGATAGCTAGTAACCAATATATACAATTTCTTGACCCAGACTCTTGACATAGTTGTGTCATTTCCCTAGTGCAAGATTTCTTGTGCAAGTTGAATTGAATTTCTAGAATTAGCTGGAGCCAAGGGATCAGCCTGATCCATGGTGTAAGCTGTAGTGCAAGAGGCAGCATGTGCACACGGTTGTGCTATCATGTGGGCAACTGTCCAATCCAGCCCAACAGGACAATGGAATTTTTGTCCTTCTAGCGGCACATTGGATCTAGGTTTTAGTCCACACGATTATTAAATAGGGACACAAGACCAGTGTAGGTTTTTCTCAGGGGAGGAGGCATCTGTCAGTTCTCTCACAATCACATTTTTTTCCAGTTTCAAGTTTGTTCCATCCTGAATTTGTGGAAATTTGGAAAAACTTTTCTACATACTTCAGAAATGATATGAATGAAATTCTCCCCCATCTGCACTGGACAGATTCAGTAGGTATATTCAAACTCAATAGATATATCTGTTCCCAGAGAAGACACTAATCTATTTGTCTGCTGTATATGTGTGGAGGATGAGGAACATTTGAGAAGAGATGAACCTGTCCATAAATTATCAGTGCTAACAAGGTTAAATACATAAATGTTCTAAAGATTTGAGCACACACAAACTGTATAGATGAATCTACCAGTTTTGGGTCTCTCATATTGATTTTTATTTAAACCTCAGATTCTTTCCATCCTGCATACATAAAAAATGAATTTTAGTAATTCCTAGTTAAAACTAAACAAAGCAAATTCTGAGCCATTGGTACATCCTTCAGTGGTACCTCCTCCAGTTTTGTGTGCACAACTGACAAAATAAATACATCCAAAAAAAGTAGAAAAGGAAGCAAGATCTCTAAACTGTTTAAATCGAAACAAGAAAGAAAAAAGGTTCAGAAATAAAAAGAGGAAACATATCCTTGAATACTCCTGCTGAGAACCACAGAAGAATATGGAGAAAATACACATTTCATAAACTTGGGAGTGCAGCTGAGAAAATGACATGCTGTCATCTTGTCCTTACTTGCAGGGCATTCTCCTAGACCCAGTGGTGTTCAGTTCCACATAGTTACAAATGATTTGTGCAAGGGTGTAGAGAGGATGCTTATTAAATACAGAGGTAGCATAAAGATGGGAGGGATAGGTGACCCCGAGGAATATTGCTTATATTGATCCAGAATGATCTTGAGAGATTGGAATGCTAGACTGAAACTAACCAAATAAAATACAAAAGAGGCAAGTGCAAATTCTAGAATTTAGATATTCCAAATGCATCCATTTATCCATCTGCCCATCCACCCATTGGTTAATCAAAGGTACTAGTACAGGAAACCCCCACCTTTTGGTGCCCCATTATCTGATGAGTCACTTTTTTGATGCTTCTAAATTAAGGACAAGTTCAATTAATTCACGGGGCGGTCCACTTTTCATCAGTTCTTCTTGCCTACAGAGGATCTCTTTGAACTACTTGCATACGTGTGCTGTTTGCAAAGCAAGCTGAGAGAAGGAAAAGTCAGATGAAAGATTTTGCAAGCAGCATGTGCATGGTCGGTTCCAAGCCAGCCTCTATAAGTACATTATGCTCCCTACAGTGCAGTACATGACTTCTGCTTTTCAACCAACCCCATTTTCTGACAGGGCTCTGGTCCCTAACCTGTTGGAAAGGAGGGGGAAACCTTTGCAGGACAGGTGAGCCCTGGTTTGGGAGAAGGACATATCAAATAGATAAAACACTGTAATCCTAATGGTCCAGGATGATTGAAGGTCAGCTGACACTGTGTGGAGTCCTACTCTTCCCAGACTAGGAAAGCTGGAAATTCTTTAGGACAACCTTCACCCTGGTCTGTGCAAGCATAGTGGCTGTCTCCCTAGAATACGGGAGATTTGAATTGGATGTAATTAGATTGCCCCCTTCCTCTACCCCTTCTCTATTTCCCCTCCTTTGACTCTTCTGGTGACTGATCTCAACAGGCAAAGCAGCTGTGCCTGTTAAGCTAGAGGAAGGCAACTATGGCAGCAAAAACACAATTCAAGAGCCAGTGTGGTGTAGTGATTTGAGTGATGGGCTTTAATTCAGGGTTCAAATCCCCACTCAACAGTAGAATCCCATTGGATAACCTTGGGCAGGTCACACTCTGTCAGCCTCAGAGGAAGGAAAAGGCAAAGCCCCTCTGAACAAATCTTACCAAGAAAACCCATGATAGTTTTGCCTTAGGGTTGCCATAAGTTGGAAACAACTTGAAGGCACACAACAACAAACACAGCTCAGATGGCAGAAGGCCAGTTCAGCTGGAATGAGGCTTCTGCTTATTCCTTAACCCCAGCAGCTGGTGCATTTTTGAATTAGGAAGGCACTGTAAATGTCTTAGATGACTGCATGCTGAAGGCAGTGTGATGTACCTTCTTTAAAAATGTATACAGTCTTAAGCCACAGACAGAAACACTACATCAGTTCCAGGTAAGTAAGAATTCAGTTGGGCACTGTCGCATTTAAGCTTCACCCAGAGTATTGAGTTCAGTTCTGGGTGCCACATTTTAAGGTGGATATTGATAAAATGAAACGCATGAAAAGGAATGACTGGATCTGGAAACTAAATTCTGTGTGTACATCCAGGCCGGTGAAGAGAAAATTAAGGCAATATACTAGGGATGGGCCAAGTGAATCCTTGAATCCTCGAATCTTTGGCAGGGATTCAAGATTCAGGAATCCAAATCCCTGTGACAAAATAGACAAATGGAATCTTTCAAATCCGCCACTCAAACAGTTTGTTGGAGACCGAGACACCTGAAAACCTGGGAGACCAAGACGCCTGAAAACTCAGGATCAGGCCAGGATCCCGCTCCTCACATGTTTCCCCACCCAATGTGGGCATGAGTCAATTCTGGGACTAAGATTGTCATGATGCCACTTCCTCTCTTAGTTTCTGTGTCTTGAATACATGAATACTTCAGTTAACCCATTTTGAAACTCCTTTTTAGAAAGTCTTTTTAAGCTTCTCAACCCCTTTTCCTCTTTTTCCTCTGTCTAGCTACAAGTTTATAAGCAGCATTGCCATTGGAAAGGTTGCAAAGGAGAGCCGGAGAAACACAGACTTTTGGTCTTGTGTTGCAGCAGCATGTCTGTGGTAAACAATGAATGCCAAAAAACTTGAGCTGGGAAAGAATCGGATTCTACTCTAGCTGATTCTATAGGAGGAGTGTGTGTTGCCTACAACAAACAAGGTGAACAGTAGCTGCCTCTAGAATCATTTATTGAGCATGCATTAATCTGTATTATTTTTTGATTTGAGACAGGAGGGTAGGGATTGGGAATTGTTGAGACAGGCCTAGAAATTTGACTTAAGTGTCCCTTGCAGGACATGAGGGTAAAGAATTGACTGGACTAGAGGCTTGTGTGTGCGTGTGTGCGCGCGTGTGTGCTTTTAAGTGCTTTCTTTGTTGCAGGACTTGAGACTTGACTCTTAAGACTGCAGGGTGCAGAATTGAGACTGGACTAGAAGCTGTTTGTTTGTGTGTTTTAAGTGCCTTCCTTGTTGCAGGACTTGAGACTTGACTGGAAGGTACAGTCTTCTTGAGATTTCAGGGACAGCTGAACATTTCTTTGCATCGCTCCCTTGCAAAGCTCTTTCATACACAATTCTGGGGTTTGTAGTTTTGCAACGTGTCATAGGCCCTATTCACATGTGGTGGGGGGGGGGAATGGGCGAAAACGCCCAAAAACGGAGCTTACCTCCAGCCGGGTAAGTCCGTCGCCACGTGGAGCAGCGCGAGCTCGCTGCTGCAGACTCCTCCGGCATCACAGATGGCGGCTTCCAGTTGGTGGAGGCTCTCCACCAACCGGAGAAGCTCGCCAGCCGGAAGCCCGCCCCTGGCAGATCTGCAGGCACGCACTTGCGCGCGCCTGCAGATCCACTTTAGAGCCGGGCGACGGAGCGGCACGGGGCTGCGCGCTCCGTGCTTTTTAAAAACCTCTAAAAAGAGGTTTTTAAAAAACACGCAGCCCGGCTAGTTCCAGCCGCTCCTGAGTGGATTCTGGTGTGAAACTACGAAAAGTAGTCCACGCCAGTCCACTCTACGGTATAGACGACCTCCGTGAGAGGTTGCTCTACACCGTTTCCCCCACACACATGTGAAAAGGGCCATAGCCTTCTCTGCCAAAGTGTGCTGGCGCATCATCAAACTACAAACCCCAGGATGCCAGAAAGAGCTATGCAAAGAAAAGCTAGCTTTGACCTGGATTATCTCTGTACTGTAATATGTGGTTCTGTTTACACACGCAGGAAAATGTGGGATTAATCCACATTTTCCTGCCTGTGTAGAAAGGGCCTTCATGTCATTTTCAATCTGAGGAGAGCCTGAGGCAAAACTATGACAATTGTCCTGGCCAGATTTCTTCAGAGGGATGCTTGCCTTTGCCTAGGTTTTTGCTAAGGCTAAGAGAGTGTGTCTTGCCCAAGATTATCCTTCTTTCCCTTGCTTTTTAAACCCTTTTTTAAAAAAGGATTCAAAAGATTCAAGATTCGTTAGATTCGTGGATTCCTAGAACCTTCCAGGGATTTGGATCCAGAAAATTCTGGATTCGTCCCATTCCTATAATATACAGTTCCTGACTCCAAATTTTTCAAAGCTTATTGTGCAGAATAGGAAGTGAATTTGTTGCCACACAGGGGGAGAACAAGAATTTGGAGGAAAACAGGTTTCAGCTAAACCTTGAGGGGTGAGGTGGAGACTTCCTAAAGGTTGAAACTGTTTTTACAGTGAAATATATTGTTGTGTAACCTGTGTTGCATGTGGCAGCTGGCCTTGAAGACCTCCAAGCAGTCCATAAAACTCTATAATCTCATTCTCTTTCTTGATCAGCTGCCCTCAGCTCAGATCTTGCCAGCACGTATATGACATTAGAATTTTTACCTTCGTTTGCACCTTTTTGCACTTGCTTACACTGAATGGATTTGCTATTTTAATGCCCATTAACCCAATTTGGAGAGATTCTCTGGGAGTGTCTCCCAATCTTTTTTTTATTTTTACCACCATAAGGAATCCCAAACTTGGACACCTCACTAATTTGTAACCAGAATTAGGACCTCTCTCAGCCTCAGAGGAAAGTAAAAAAGCACTGGTCTTGATACAGATCCATGTTGGACCTGATTTTTTTACATCTATTTGGAGGACTATGCATTTGTTCTTAGTGTTTTCTTTTCACTAACCAGTCTCAGACTTATAACAGAATCTTTTTTTTCCTCATCCATAACTGCTTGGTTTACTCAGGAGCCTTTCATGAAGGATGTACCCTCACCAAAGCCTGAAAGGCCAAGCATGAAATGTCTACAAACTCACCCCTGTCAACCTGTCCAATTGTGTTGAAAACAGGAAGTCCCAGGTATGATGTGCAAAGCCCAGTGTTAGCCCACTTTCAATATACATTCTCACAATTCTCTGGGCTTCCTTCCAGTTGATAGCAATGACCTCTAATATAGGCCAAATGTGGTTTATTAATGGATAATGAAATTACATTATAGATTAATCAGCAATACAGTTCTACAAGAAGAAAGACAGGAGGTTTTGTATCTTAACTATGTACTTTGACAAAATGGGGAAGAGATCCAGATCCCTTCAGAGAACCCAAATGTGCAGAATTCACACATTATGTTTTTCCAATCATCTCCTCAAAACTTCCATTTTATATGATTGATGAAGGAAATGAAAATCCACCTTCCCATAATGATGAATAAACTTTATTATATCTCATTTGGATCAAAGACTCATTCCATATAGAAAGGTTGCCAATATATTAATTGGCGTATTACAGGTAACTGAGACGAATGGTGAGTCATGTTTATCAAGTGATAAACTGTGATAGACTGAGTGCTTCGCATACATGTGTGATTTTTTAAATGTAGTATTTATCACATTGCCCCACTTTTCGACAATAACAACAAAAAAGGGCATTTAAGGTAGCTAACACAAAGTGAACACAAAAATAGACATTAAAAAGTTTCCGACCCCAAGGCATGGAGTTTTCTGGGGCTGAGATTGTGAAAGGTGCCAAAGGTTGCCCAGTGGGTTTCCACAGGTGAGTGGAGAATAAAACCCTGATCTCCAAGGTCTCAGTCTGATGCTCACACCACTATACCATGCTGGCTTTCTAAATTAAAAAGACACCAGTAAAAAACAAATAAGAGTTAAGACTTCTTCAGAGCACTAAAGCCTCCATGTCAAATGCCTGCCTGAACAAGAAGGTCTTTGACTCCCAGTGGAAGAACCAGAGCTGTCCCAGCCTCCCTTGGCATGAGTTCTAGGACTCTAGAGTGGCCACCACAACAACCCTTGAATGAACCTTGGATCAAGAGTGTGTCCCAGTGCCTGTTACTAAGGAAAAAAAAAAGATGAAGTCACTCTTCCTTACAGTCAAAGATCTACATTTCACACAGATCTACATTTCACATAGTTTCAACTGTTTTCCAATCAGAGCTCAGCAGGTTACTTTTTAACAATGATGTATTTAAGTGTTTTACTCCAAGTCTCAAGTCAAATCTCAAGTCTCTGCTTTCAAGTCTCAAGTCGAGTCTCAAGTCCTTGCAAGATACTTTCAAGTCAAGTCTTGAATCAAGTCTCAAGTCTGGTAGCCAACTTTATACCCTAACCTATATTCCAGAATTTATGGACAGAGTCACATAAAGACCATTTCCATACTGGGCTTCTGAAATGGTGCAGAGCAACCTCTCACGGAGGTCTTCTACACCCTAGAGTGGACTGGCGTGGCCTACTTTTTGTAGTTCCACACCAGAATCCACCCAGGAGCGGCCGGAACGAGCCGCGCTGCGTGTTTTTTAAAAACCTCTTTTTCGAGGTTTTTAAAAAGCACGGAGCACGCAGCCCGGCGCCGCTCCGTCGCCCGGCTCCGAAGCGGATTTGCAGGCGCGTGCAAGTGCATGCCTGCAGATCTGCCGGGGGCGGGCTTCCGGTTGGCGAGCTTCTCCGGTTGGTGGAGAGCCTCCACCAACCGGAAGCCGCCATTTGGGACGCCAGAGGACTGCGGAGCAGCGAGCTCGCGCTGCTCCACGTGGCGACGGACTTACCCGGTTTTAGGTAAGCTCCGTTTTTGGGTGTTTTCGCCCGTTCCCCCCCCCCACATGTGAAAAGGGCCAAAGTCAGTTTTAATCATTTAAGTAGGGTAGGCTCTCCACATTTGTGATTTTGCCATCTACAGCTTCAGAAGTGGGGAATAGGATCCTTCTTACTTCCCATTTCTGAAGCTGGAGGATTTTTCATAAGTAGAGAATAGGATCCTTCTTACTCCCCATTACTGAAGCTTCCAAAGGTTTAGAAGGATCCTTCCTCCTCAAGCCTGTTGCCTAACACATTTCTGTTCCCTTTGAAAAACACACCCTGCACTCTGGGGGTAAGTCTTGCCTTCTGCTCTTAGGAAAAGTTTTAGAAGGCTCCTCCAATATGCAATGGGGACAGGCTGATGAGCAGATCTCAAGACTGCCTCAAGCCCATTGCCTAACGCATTTGTTTTTCCCCTCTGAGAAATACACCCACACTGTGGGCTTGAAACAGATTGCCATGTGACCAGTAGGCAAAAAGAGATGGAAACGTTGTTCAAAGCTGTAAGGTTTCTGGAGGAATCTGTTATGTTACTGAACCAAGGGCAGCAAATCAGTCACTAAAAATATACAAGTCTCAAGTCGAGTCAAGTCAGTGCATCGTTTATTGCTGAGTTGAGTCCGAGTCGAGTCACTGAAGTGACTTAAGTCCGACTTGAGGCTAAGTCAATCAACTTGAGTCTACATCATTGCTTTTTAAACATATTACAGTTATTGAAAGAGGAAGACATTTGTTTAAAACAGAAATTGAAGTTATTTGAAAGTCTGGCATTTACATCCATCCCTTCCTGGCTGGTCCTGGGGTTCTTTGGCTCTGTATACCCGCTGTGTTTGTGCAACATGGTTGTTATTGTGTGCCTTCAAGTTGTTTCTGACTTATGGCAACTCTAAGGCAAACCTATCATGGAGTTTTCTTGGCAAGATTTGTTCAGAGGGTTTCTCTTTGCCTTCCTCTGAGGCTGAGAGAGTGTGACTTGCCCAAGGTCACCCAGTGAGTTTCTATGGCCAAGTAAATTTTTTACCCTAGCTTTCAGATTCTCCAGTGTCATCATTCCATGCTCACCCAACCTGAATACAACACCTTTCAAAGGTTAAACTAAGCAAGAATTTGTTGACTCTCCTCCTTTGTATGTCAGAGCAACAGTTAAACATCAGCTACACATTCCATGAAATGTTCTTTGGATGGGATGTTGGGGTGGAGAGAGAGGGAGAGAGATTTCCCCTAGCTGAAGGAAATAATTGCTTCTTCCAGGATGTGGCACCACAGAAGTTATTTGTGACTGGCAAATCAGCTGCCATTTTGTTGAATAATCCACTGTAAATCATCAGGAAGAAGCACTAACAATGACTGGCATCATTGTTGCCTTGTTATTGGGTTCAGCATAAAATTTAGTAGTAAATACGAATGCTAAATTCATAAAATTCTGTGGTAATGCAGTCAGCATTACCTGACTACACAATATTTTCCACTCAATGGAACACCAAATCCTTTATGGAATAATGAGCTAGGAACTGTGCCAGCTTCCAACTAGTAATTCTCTTACGCTCATTTCCTCCATTGCATGCAAACTATGGATATATCTAAAATACCATAAGGTGAAAAAAACTTATTTCATCAGAGATTTAAAAAAAGAGAGAGAGAGGCAGAGAGAGAGAAAGAGAGAGAAAGAATAGAAAGCCAGTGTCACCTTGTAAGCTGATTAATGTAATATCACAGTGAATAGTCTGCAGTAATGGCCCAACTCCACACATGTATGTAGAACTTTGCAGACAAATAGAGTAGGTTTCAGTCTGTCTTTTGAGGGCTGCCATTTAAATATCTAAAATCATAGCAAAACCTACTGGCAAGCATCAGCAAAAAAGCAACAAAAACAAGGCAATATGGTAAGCAAATATGTCTTAGTGATGTGGAGGAAGGAATGCTTCATTTGGTGAGCTGCAGTAGTAATGCCACAATATGCACTACCATGCTGCAAAGAACTTTGTTGTAGCATTCTTCTTCTGTTTCTGCACCCCTTTGCCACTGACTCCAGAATCACCTCCACCCCCCATTATCGAATGCCTTTGAAAGTGTGGTTCATGGTCTGCATGTGAACAAGAATTCCGAAGTAACTCATTACAAAGTAATCAGTTAGATGTAATTAATTTCCTCTCGATAATTAAGATATAACCAAATGACTATGTTTGTAACTTAATAAGGGATAAAGTCACTCCTTTTGCAGCATAACAGTAACTTTTAGTTACGTGTCTAGTTAAAGAGGTGTGGAGGCTCATTGAATGGTGGAGGAGGAATATCACATGATTCAAGTGCTGGCTCATTCTGAGGCTTTTTATTGCTGCCTCATGATTTGGTGTGGGTGCTGAGGTGACACTGAGGTGGATGGGAGGAGAGTGCATTTTTACTTCCTGCCACTTGCACATAATATTCAGATGTGTTCTCTCTAAAGTAAACAGAAATAAATATTTGAATTATTTTTGACAAATGTGAAGGTAACAGGTTTCCTTAAAAAACAACAACTGGCTATCCATAATGATAACTAAACTAAACTAAACTAAACTAAACTGAACTGAACTGAACTGAACTGAACTGAACTAAACTAAACTGTTTAAGAACATAAGGAGACCTGGATCAGGTCTAACTAGTCCAGCATTCCGTTTTCTATAACAGGTCACCTTTGGGAAGCACTCAAGCAGATAAAAGCACAGCTCTCTCCTCCTGCTTGTGTTTTCTCCCAAATGGTACACAGACATACAGTACCTCTACTAGTGAAGGTAATGTTTAGCCTGTTAGAGTTACTAACTACACCAACTAATTGTTTGTTTGTATTAAGCTAGCATTCTTGTTTGTTTTACCACACCAGTTCACTTTCTGAAGTACTCTAACCTGTAGCCATTTTGCATTCTCTCTCCCTCTCTCCTCCATTAGACCACGAATTTGATTATGCACAGGTAATTTGGAAATAATGCTACTTTTTATGCTTTACAGAGAAGAAGGAGCTTGTTTATTTTTTCTAATAGACCCGTGAGTGGGTGGATGGGTGTGTCACTAGTTGTTCGGTTTCTTTCTTGCCAGCTTGGTTACTTTGCTGGAGAGATCCACTACTATCTTTCACATTTCCCAGCACTGGACCTATGACGGATAGCACTCCTAGACTTCTTGTTCATTAATTTGTCTAATTTTCTTTTAAAGGCATCACAATCCACCACTCTTTTAAAGCTGTGGCAGCCAATTCCATAGTTTAGCGGTGTGACATGTGAAAAAGGAAGTCTTGTTGCCTGTCCTGAATTTCCCACCATGCAATTTCAGCAGATGACTCTGGGGTTTCTCTCAATGAATGAGGGAAGGGAAACTTTGTTCTTCTATACTTCCTCTACACCCCCAGTAATTTTATGCACACAGTTATCATATGAGTATAGAAATAGACACATGTACGGTAAAAAGCCACAGGGCCGTTAATACATTCAGCCACAAATCAAATGTACACAGTGTACCTCAAACACAAGGGCACTAAGCCACTAAGTTGTTGGGTCCTGCTCTGTCATGCCATTTTTGCAGCACTGCAACGGGGCTTCTGTTGTGATTCCTATGTAACAACGTCCCCTTGCTCTTTTTGAGGAGCCGGGGTGTTGTGGCGCTGGCAGGCCAGTGTGGCAGTGAAACAGTGGCTACTGAAGTGAGAGGTAGATGCCTGTGGAAAATGTTGATGATGGAATCCTGCTGGTTAGTCCCAACGCGAGTAGAACTATTGTATCAATTGCTGAATAAGAACCAACACGTAGTTGAATCAATGAATTGATTCAATGATCAATTGATTCAATGGCTCTACTCTTGTTAAGACTAACAATTAAGGATTTAGCCTCTTTTTAAAAGTGACAAATGATGATGAGAGAGGTTCAAAGGCAAGCAGTTGGAGAAGAAGCAAATTTTTGCATATACAAATGCATAGAAGTGGCATTCTGTCTGCACACCTTGTAGAAAAATAGATGCTATTTTGTTTATTATTTTCCACCTAAAATCCAGTAGCATTTAAAAAAAACACACACAGAGAGGGAGCATTTTGCAGATAATGGAGCAGCAGGTGAGAGCATCTGACCTGATGAAACACATAATGGGAGGATTATGTTTGATTCATACATCACTAGTTTTGACATTCCTCTGCAGTTATTGCCACATGATTTGCTAAACCAGACTGCTGTTTTGAAAATCAATTGGCTCTATAAACATAGTTGCTCCCTGCACTGCTTACAGCACAGGAAATGGCCAGATGCAGGGGGTTTGTACCTGAGAAAAGCTAACTTGGGGGGGGGGGATTTTGGTTATTGCACAGCTGGTAGTGAATTCCAACCTCTGCAATACCCCTAAAATGAGTTGGAGAGGTATAAGTCCAGTTTATGTCATAGTAATTCATCAACTGGCTACTACTCATTATATATTTCTATGACTTATCCAGTCTGCCATGATCTGTGGGAAATGCTTTGGATGCAGTTTTGGAATCATTACATGGGTACAAACAAGCATCACGTCAAATAGCTCTTATAAGGCATAATATTTTATAGAATTGTAGTGCAAGGGCAGAAACCCTGCAGTATAGACTTAATAGTTTTGATTGCTGTAGTGCACCTTCTTTTTTTTTTTATCTAGATGGAGAAAGAACAGAGGAAGTTTTGTGACATCTTAAATATTAACATATTAGAGCTGGAACATAGTACAATTTGTGTGGACTGTAAAGAAAGAAAGTGAGCCAGCATGATCTAGTGGTTTGAACATTAGACAATGACCCTGGAGACCAGGGTTTGATTCCCTGTTTGGCCTTGGAAGCCCACTGGATGACTGGTTGCCAGTTCTCCTCTGAGCTCAGTGGTAGTGCTTCTCAGCTCAACATAGTGGAAGGAATCATTTTCCTCACATCATCCTGTGGACACTGTGACATCATCTCTCCTTCTTTTGAGGGAAGCCAAGGGGAACTTGAGGAAGAGCCCTTTTGGTCATGGCACACCTTTCCAAAACACTAACCCTGCACCCTTTTTGCGGACAAGGTAAAACTCTTTTTATTCTCTCAGACTTTTAACAATTGTCTAGACATTTAAAAATGTTGCTGCTAATTATTCACTCTGTGTTCTAAATCTACTAAATCTAAATCTATAATTGTATAAACTTACATTCAATTGTAGGTCCAACTAAAGTTTGCTGATTTATAGCAACGTTGCCATGAACCTATCATGGGCTTTTCTTGGCAAGATTTATCAAAAGGAGGTTTGCCACTGGCTTCCTCTTAGGCCGAGAAAATGTGACTTGTCTAAGATTACCCAGTGGGTTTCCATGACCAAATGGGGATTTGAATCCTGGTCTCCAAGTTCAGACAGCCAATGTGGTGTAGTGGTTTGAGCCTTGGACTACAACCCTGGAGATCAGGGTTTGATTCCCTGCTTAGTCATGGAAATCCACCGGATCACACTGGGCATATCACACATTCTCAGCCCCCAGAAAATCCCATGACAGGTTTGTCTTAGGGTCACCATAAGTCAGAAATGATTTGAAAGCACACAACAACAATAAATAAAGTTGCAATTCCCTTTTCATAATTTTTGCCATCTACTAGGTAAGGGTGAGAACCAGGTACCCCTTCAGCTGCTATCAGATGGCAACTCCCAGCAGCCCTAGGCAGCATAGCTAATAGCAGGGAATACTGGCAGTTGCAGTATAGAGAATAGCAAGGTCAGCATGATTCCCAATCCTACCTTAGAAGTTACGACACAGTGAAGGAAGAAAAGGATGTTCCTAGCAGGTCAGAATCCTAGGCAGAATGAGTATTTTCTACAGAATTTACCATCGCTACCACCCTGAGAGAATATGACCACTGTTCTTCTTCATGTAATACTAGAATATAGTACCAGGAGAAAAGAAAGTTTGACCCTGCTTTGTCCTCAGAAAAATAAAGACCATTTTTATTTCCACTGAACTGATCTTCACAGTAAATAGGAAAATATGCTTCTCTTCCTCCTCCTCTCCACTATGCGTGGATTGTCATTATAGAAGTTGTTTAAGGCTTCAGTCCTCTCTACCCTTACCAAAGAGTAAGCCCTGTTCACACAACTGGATTGATTTCTGAGTAACTGCTTTGGGAATAGAACTTTCATGTCCACAAAAATCCTACAAATTCTACAATTTAATTTTTCTATTTCATCTGTAATTTTTAATACATCTTCCTTGATTTCAAACCTTTTTTAAAACACCGTTTAATACAATGGGTAAGATGTAAGTAATTATCTTAGTTTCTTCAAAACTGAAACAATGTAAAGACATATAAATTAAAAAAAATTAAGAATTATATTTGATAAGTATTGGAGGACTCTTGCATAGCAAGAAAAGTGAACAGCATTGGAGATTCACTGATCAGTGTGCATTAATAGGGTAAATGTTGCATAAGTACTATATTTAAGAGCATACATCTGCACCTTTTATTCTAATTCTGCTGAAATGCTGTTCCAGAGGAGCTAATTTAGCATATGTGTGATTGATGGTTATATGATGAAATAATTTAAATGAGCAATAAAATAGTCAATAAGAAGTAATGTCCAAATTAGAAACTGACTGAATTATTAGCAATAAATAATTTCTTTCGTGGAATTCATATTTTCATTCAGTAGAATGCTTGCATGTAGTTATCTGTCTGTCTGTCTGTCTGTCTGTCTGTCTGTCTGTCTATCTGTCTGTCTGTCTGTCTGTCTATCTCTCTATCTATCTATCTTTTGCTTTCAGTCTACAATTAATATTTTGATTTCAGCTTTTAAAACTGGTTTTCACAACCAGCATTGCCAGTGCTTAAAAGGTTGACCCCTTACTTGGTCATGCTTCCTACAAGAACATGACAGTGGGCATCCATTAGATAATTCAGTGAAATCGGAATTATAATATAAAATTTAGATTTTTAAAAACAACAACAAAAACAATGACACAAAGCCTAGAAGACATCCATTCAACTATATTTGCAAATATGTGCATTCTACATGGGTGGGTGGAGTTGCTGGTTTTCCCTTCTGGGTGTAAGCATTCAAACATTGGATGGCAGTCTCACCGGCCCCTCTAGATTCAGAAACTGACTGCAGCAAGTGTGAAGAGCTGGAGCAGTGTGGCAGCTGGGTCTTTGAACATCCCCAGTGCTGAGACTTGGATGTGGCTCTAGGAAACTCAGCCAGTGTACTTGTTCATTTAGTGCAGTTGGGCAGAAAACTCCTAAGAACTAATAATGCAATACTGTTTTACAAGAATCAGCAAAGACAAGGTCTCATATATGAATATATTACAGATGCTAAAAAGCCACAAACATATGCTTATACAACAGGATAAGTATCAAGCAACCAAACCCAACTCCACATGGGTTGCATACAATAAATAATATGAGATGCAAGTTTTTAAAATAAGATAACAGATATATTAGAAATAACAAGAATTCAGTACAATGTATTTCTGCAGATTTTATGGAAGCATTTCAACTGGTTCCTGGGCCAAATACATTTTGTCCCTTGAATTAGTTGAGAGCAGAATATTTTCCATTCATTCTACTGTGTTAATTATTGTTGTTAACTTCCATCAAGTTGACTTCAACTTATGGCAGTTCTATGGACGAGAGACCTCCACGTCATTGTATCATCAACTGCCTTGCTCAGGTCTTACAGATTAAAGGACATGTCTTCCTTGATTGAGTCTATCCATCTGTAATGCAGTCTTCCTCTTTTCCTACTGCCCTCTACCTTACCATGCATTGGTGTCTTTTTTAGTGATTCATGTCTTCTCACGATATGTCCGAAGTTCAACAGCCTCAGTTTAGTCATTTTGGCTTCTAGTGAGAGTTCAAGCCTGATTGGCTCTAGGATCCATTCATTTTGTCTTTTCAGCAGTTCAGAGTACCCGAAGAACTTTTCTGCAGCACCGCATTTCAAATAAGTTGATTTTCTTTCTCTCAGCTTTCTTCACTGTTCACCTTTCACAACCAGACATAGAAATTGCAAATACGCTAGCATGGGCAATCTTGACCGTAGTATTTAATGATATATATTTACACTTCAGGATCTTGCTTAGCTCCTCCACAACTGTCCTTCTAAGTCCTAGTCTTCCTCATATTTCTTGACTGCAGTCTCCATTCTGATTAATGACTGAGCCAAGGTATGGAAAATTTCAATATCTTGATTATCTGCTTTAAGGTTATATAAATCATTTGTGCTCATTATTTTTGTTTTCTTAATTTTCAGTTGTAAACCTGCCTTAGCATGTTTTGCCTTGACTTTCTTCAGTAATCATTCCACGTCTCTGCTGTTCTCTGCTAGTAGTACGGTGTCATCTCCATGTCTTAATTGTTGATGTTCCTTCCTCCAGTTTTCATCACCTCCTTCCTTTGAGTCTAATCTCGCTTTCTGTATGATATTTTCAGTATACAGGTTACACAGAGAGGGTGATAAAATGCAGCCTTGCCTGGCCCCCTTGCTAATGGAAACCATTCCATTTCTCTGTATTTTGTTTTAACAGTAGCCTCTTGTCCTGCGTACAGGCTATACACCAGGACAATCAAATGTTCTAGTATACCCATTTCTTTAAGAGCAATCCATAGTTTCTCATGATCTACACAATCAAAGGCTTTGCTATAATCTATGAAGCACAGATTGATTTTCTTCTGAAATTCCAAGGTATGTATGTTTGCAATATAGTGCCTCTTTCTTCCCTGAACCCAGCTTGAACATTGGCATTTCTTGCTCCATATATGGTAAAAGTCTTTGTTGTAGAATTTTGAGCATCACATTGCTTGCAGCCTGGTCCCACTACTGGAAGTGTATTGGACAGGAATAAAATTGTTAAGTTATAGAACACAGGGGGATACGGCTAGACAAGGGGAAAATTTTGTTCACCCCTATGTACTCCTTTTTTGTGTGAGCAGTCGATGTATCTCCAGCCCCAGTTCTACAACCAGAGGAAGGATATACATTCAGACTTCTTCTGTCAGCTGGTGAAACAGGGACAGAGCTTGGAACATGGACCAGAATTCACTAAGGCAGTTATGAATGCATAACCAGTGTAGTTCCGTAGCCACAGAGTATCTTCTGACCCAACCCTCAACTACCCACTTACCAAGCAGAAGCTACTGAGATCAATGGGACTCTCTTCTCCTGTCAGTTGAGAAGCAGATGACTGACATTCCCACCTGTCCCCTGTGGGAAATTTCCCCTGTGAAGCAAAAAACAGGGTCCCTGTAGCAATTCTCCTTGCATTGGAGATCACTCATGTGAGGGGAGCATCAGCCTGCTGCTTCCTGATCCACAAATGAACAGATCCCCCTCAACTGCAGCAGCTGCTGCAGAGGTAAGTCAGGATTGAAGGACTTTCACAGTCCCTGTGTATTCCTTAAATCAGTGAACCAGTCATGGATGTGTAACTCGAAGCTACATATTAATAACTGCATTAGTGAACCTTGACCATCATTCTTAGAGAACAAACAGCGGAAAATGTAAGAGTATGGACTACTGAATATCTCATGTCAAGATCTCATGCAAGCCTTGTCAGCCGGTTGGCACATGATTGAAGGAGGGCAATGAACCAAAAGGCTTGGATTCCTGGTCCCTGTAATCAGAATTTTCTTGACTCAGAAGCCAGAGGTCCAGGAGCACACGGAAACAAATGGAATTTTTTCCTGTTCTGCATAGACTGACCCAAGCTTTTCTAGTGCTTAGCTGGTGGTGTGCACCCTGCACATGGAGTGCCATAATTTTTTCTCACCCACAAGCCTTGCAGGGCTGATTTTCCTTTGCAGAAACAGACCACAGGGATCCATTCATAGAGTGATTGACTGGTTGATTTTAACCAAGAAAGGTCTGAGCAGGATGAACTAAACAAACATTATAATTAAAGTCTTTTAAATAGACAATGACATACGATTGTAAGTACTAGGAATACAAATGTTTTTCATCTTTAAATGTACGTTTGGGCTTTTCATCTTCTTTAAATAGATAAGCAGAAGTCCAAAAAGGAAAACTCTTTTTCTGCACTATGCGTTGTGAAGCTGACAAGGGCTCATAAGCCAGGCCTAGCCCGCTGCTTGGGGGAGCTTTATAACTGATTGTTTTAAAACCAAAGTGACACCAGAGAGGGTCAAGTAAATAAATATGCATGCCTCACCAGTTCAAAATAATAAAATTCCAATGTGTGCAAGCCTGCTTGTTGAACATATGTTTGAGGCGCGGCTAAGCCATCTGGCTCAATGTCAAGCATTTACACCAACTGCAGTCTTACACTACCTGACAGCAGAAAAGCTTTATTCCCTTGGTGTTTGGGCACAAATGGAGAAATATTATTGAAATGATTATCTGCATCAAGACTCAGATTTGGTTTGACATTTAGCTGGCTCTGTTTAATCCAAAGGGTTGTCTGAATGAATAAAGAGAAGGGTTCCTTCGGAAGATGCTGCAAGCAGTGGGTGTAGGGATGGTGAGAGGTGGCGTGAAGAGGCAGATGATTAATGAGACTAAAGGACTAGGTGGACCCTACCCACCTTTACCCAGACCTCAGTGCCAAGAACTGCATATGAAATCAGGCAGGAAGCTTTCTGCGTCTTGTCACGATATTTTCCATGCCTTGTCTCAGCCACCTCCAGGGCCTCTTTTATTGGACCTGGAGGAAACAAAGGGAAAGGAAGCTCCATTTGCTTTTTAACACATAAAAACAGCTTATAAATAGGAAGACATATCCCTTTCATACTATATTATACTTACGCTATCATCTGTGTTGCGCAGCAGACTGCACAACCACAGTCCAGCAGGATTGCTGCAGAGTTGAATGTGAACTATGCTACCTTTGCCATACTAATCTGAAGATTCTAGCCACATCCAAAGAAGAAAATGAGCATGTGTCACAGGAGAGGAGAACGGGGCACAAGCCAGTAGAAACAAACCTTGACTATAAGCCCAAGTGAGATGAATGGACCTGGATAAACCGAGGCCTAGAAGTGGATGAAAGGCCCTCTCTCCATTTTAACTGCTATTGCCCTGGCCTCAGAGGGAGAGAGAAAACAGCAGTATCTGCTGACTTAGGCCCTTTCCACATGAAGGGGTGCAGCGACATCCTTTCATTGCAGCCCTGGCAGGAGGGAAAGTGCACCAGGAACACTTCCCTCTGCACCTTGCCCAGTTGCTCAGAGGGGAGCGTTCTGGCCCTGCCTCTTCCCTTCTGCAGCTCAGCCAGCCATTTGCCATTGCTGCCCTGGGAAGGGAGGTGTCACCCGTGTGCTTCCGCCCTTCCATATGTCCCGAAAAGGCGGCAGCGTGATGTGACAGTAAGTGCAAAATTGATTGTTTCCGTTTTACAAATACTGCACTCACGGAACACATGGGGACAAGATGGCGGTGGGACTGCAACGACATCATGCAGAAGCAAGACCCATGAAGTGTTGCGATCATGTCCCCACGGTGGGGCAGCCACGTGATGCAGAGAGGGCTTTAATCTCCTTCCCCACTGCCATTCCTTTTTCCTTGTGCATAGTGTCTTATTTTGACTGTAAGCCTGAGGGCAGGGAACTGTCAAACTAACAACTTGTAAGCCACTCTGTGAGCCTTTATAGCTGACGAGCAGGGTATAAATACTCTAAATAAATAAACTTTTCACCTTCTGTTTCTTCACATAGTGCATTGTTAACTGGTGAAATTTGCCGCCCTAAGATGTGATAGCCACGGGGTTTTACACAGCTTTAAAAGGGATTAAATAAATTCACAGATCCACTCTGTCAAAGGCTACTGGTTATAACAGTATGTGCTACAGCCAGTATCAAGGGAATATTAGCTGTATATATCAGTGCTTAGAGAATAGGAGTGGAAGGTGCTAAAGCAATCTTCCATGGGCATTTCCTAGGTCATTGCATGAATCAGGACACTGGATGCTAGATAGGTCTTTGGTCTGATCCAGCACAGCTCTTCTTAAATTTTTCACATATTTTCCACATATTTCCAGTGGTGGCTGCTTAACATCCTTTTATAGTTTGCCCTGTTCTCTTTGAAAACCTGCCAATATCAAATCCCTAGTGTTCCTGCTGTTAAGTGGGCTCTGAAGATTTTTTGTTTTAATTTTCTCAAAGCTTGATACTGTAATATTGTCTGCTGGCTGTTGTCTTGAAAATTATGCTGGTATGCTTTTGTTATACTTTTTCAGGTTTGGAATGGCTTTTTAAAAAAAAAAAGAAAATTGTTTGTTTGGAAGGGCTAGCATTCTGCATTGCAGTAATGGCTTTGTAATCTAGAATTATAGATCCATAACTGTTCTGTATGCACTAACACTATGTAGTCACTATCATGTCACTATTGACACAATCTTAAATGCCTCCAAGCCCCTTCAACGGCCAGCACCTACACTGAGTGGAGGAAGTCTGTTGGTTGCCAACTGGGGCACAAGGAAGTCGATGCTGCCAGCTCCTTCCCATCAGCCAGTCAGAAGCAGGACCCCTGTTCCAGTTCTTCATCACAGGCGCATTTGCTGGTAGGAGGGCCTGGAACTGTCATCCGCCTTGTAACCTGACTGGCAGCCAAACAGACCTTGTTTGCTGAGAGGCTGCTGGCTGTTAAGACAGAATGGGGCTTGAGCCAGAAGATGTTACTTAGCTACATATTTGCTACTAAGTAGACTATGGAGAATGTTAGTGACCATTTTTAAATTATTTTGATTGAATGATCCTGTAAGAGACTTATTAGACGTTGTAATCACAGACATGCACACGTGCACATTGGGAGGACCTTCCCAGGACAGTACACTGAGGAGCATGTTCTTCCTAATACACTAGCTTTCATATGTGCACAGATCATTTTGTATGAAGGAGGCTTTAGTCACAGGCCTTCCACACTACATTGTTACAGTACCATTATTCCACTTTCAACATCCTGTGGAATCCTGGGGTTTGCACACTTTAGGGAGGGGCCTTCAGAATTCTCAGCGAGAGAGCTCTTTGGCCTCACTAAACTACAAGCCCCAGAATTCCACAGGATGTTGGAAGTGGAATAATAGCACTATAACAGTGTAGGGCGGAAAGGCCGATACACACAAAAGACAGCCTATAGGCTTGCCCAAAGTTACTCTGCAACAAGGCTGGGCATAGGATCTCCTATTGGTCTTTGGCTCTCTTGTTTGTTAAACCAGCTTGAGAAATTTTTATGTTTATGTTTAATTAATACATTTATTAATAGCTAAATGTATAAAAACCTAAGGAATAACAGCTGGCCAGAAATATGAACTCCAAGGTATACAACTTTTGGGGAGCGGGCAAGGCTACATTTTCTGCTGCTGGGAGGATGTATGCCATATATGCATATGCACAAACACACACATGCACAAATATGCATGCACATGCATACACATGTGCATATATACACACACACACACACACAAAAAAAAGGAAAAGGCTTTCACCACACTCCCATCCCCATGACTGTGTATAAGATTGCTGGGAGAGAGCTGTTTACAGCAAATGGGGGCTATAACTTTCCCTCCAAGCAACCCTGATGGGCATCATGACTTCAGGGTTAACAGGGAGACAAGAGACTTCAACTGACCGCTCTTTCCTGGCAAATCCCACGGGCAACACTTTTTGTCATGCTGCCAGCAGCAGTGCAGAAGCAGGCATGCCAGCTTCTGTGAGTTAGTGGAGAGGGACGCAATGCTTCACTCATTTTGTTCATGAAGGAAGCAATGAGTAATATCAGCAGTTTGCCCCTCTCTTTGAGAAAGTGTTCAAAAACTATGCTGCTTATGAAGACTATTTGCAGCTTGGGACTTTTTCTGCATAATATTTGCATGTGGTGCTTCGGTACAGAAAATAGAATTTTCTGCACAAGAACTAGCATTTCCGGGGCAGAAAAATATTTCTGCACAACGATACCCGTTTTCTGTGCAAAATAACCATGTGCAAATTTTGTGCAGAATAAGTCCCAGATTCTTTTCAGTCCAGGATGCTTCCTCTCAAGGTTCTTTGACACTAAGGAAAAAAAGTGTTTTTCACGCATTGCTCAAATACTTTTAAGTATTTTTCCCCATTTGTGGGGAAGGGACAAGGTTGCCTCTCAACCCCAGATTACTGCTTTTCATACCATGATTAGTGACAGAATCCTAGAATCATAAAGTTGGAAGAGACCACAAAAACCATTGAGTCCAACCCCAGCCATACACCCTCAAAGCACTCCCGACAGATGGCCATCCAGCCTCTGCTTAAAAACCTCCAAAGAAGGAGACTCCACCACACTCTGAGGCAGCAGATTCCACTACCGGACAGCTCTGACTGTCAAGAAGTTCTTCCTAATGTTTAAATGGAATCTCTTTTCCTGAAATATGAAGCCGTTACTCTGTCTCCTAGTCTCTGGAACAGCAGAAAACAGGCTTGCTTCATCCTCTATATTACATCTCTTCAAATATTTAAACACAGCTATCATGTTGTCTCTTAACCTTCCCTTTTCCAGGCTAACCATACCCAGCTCCCTAAGCCTTTCCTCATAGGGCCTGGTTTCCAGGCCTTCTACCATTCTGGTTGCCCTCCTCTGGACACATTCCAGCTTGTCAGTATGGTGGAATAGTAGTAATCCAGGCAGCTTCAGAGTTATGCGGAGCCTCTTTCTTGTACCAGCAACCCAGGCTGAAAGCACTGCTTTACCAGTAGGAAGGCCAGGTAAAACAGATCTGGTTAGTGCTCACCCTCCTCACTGCCATGCTCCCCTCCTCCTGTAATAATGCCGCCACTGTTCTATATCTTTTCCAGTGGTGTAAGCTAAAAGGGGCTGCAGAGCAGGGTATATGGGCCCCTCTGTGGTCTATCAGTTTTGCATCGCTGAAGTAACAGAATGACATGCAGTAAGACCTATAGGACATGATTCTTTAGTTAACCACATCCAGAACTGTCTGTATGTCTGTGTGTGTGTGTGTGTGTGTGTGTGTGCGCGTGTTTTTCTCTCTTTCTCTCTCTGTATGTTTTCTCCTTGTATACATGGAGCTCCATATGGTGACAGAGATGTAAACACACTTGGGGATGTTTGCACAGATATGTTACCATCACAATTAAATACAGAAGGAATAGTGGGAAAGGAGCAGAACTCCATGTGTGCACTGGAGACCATTTCAGATGTCAGAAACCTAATGTGCTCTGGCACGTTTCTGGACAATAGAATGGAATTCATCTACCAAAAGAGTACTCATGCTTATTAGAAGGGTTAGAATCTGATCCAATAAAGACCACAATATAAACCAAACCCAATAATTGGGTTTACCATATTAGTTCAAGACAAATATTTCCAGCTAAAATGAGTAGCATAAAGTAAGGCCATACTTTAGGTCCCATAGATTCTCTTCTCTTCTCTTCTCTTCTCTTCTCTTCTCTTCTCTTCTCTTCTCTTCTCTTCTCTTCTCTTCTCTCCCTTCCCTTCCCTTCCCTTCCCTTCCCGTCTCGTCTCGTCTCGTCTCGTCTCGTCTCTCCTCTTCTCTCCTCTTCTCTCCTCTCTCTCTATTTTTTCACCTTTTTTTTTTGGTAAATTGTAACCCTGATTGTTGATTTGGATTTGAAATTAATTTGGTGATTTGGATTTAATATGAATGTTAGACATGATTTCCTCTTCACCCTTACTTTTAATTATGTTTTTAATTGAGATTTAAATGAGTTCTAATGAACACAATTGGTAGCCTAATTGATTTGCTGCCACACCATATTGAGTGATCAGTATGCAGCCAGCATTTTAACATACTATTCTTGCATGTCAAATAGTTTACAAGTTAATATTTTGGCTGAGGTTGGCTAATGTTCAATACAAACAATTATTCACATTGTGATCATAAGAAATTTTCATAAAAATATGTTTACTCTGAATTTTTTCAATTCCATAGTTGTTGTACCAATAGCAAGGAACCAATACGCTAAATAAAGGCTAGTTTAATTGTGTAGAAGTAAATGTATTCACAGTTTTTGAAAAGAGTAGTATTCAGACAGTAAAATGTACTTTACCTAAAAAAACAAAACTAATTAGATAGTTATAATAATGAAATTAGAAATAGTCATCAAATTTCCTCTTTAAAGGGTCTGATTACATGAATTTCCTGAAAATTATATTCTTTTATCATGTTTAGAACAATGAATGGGTGAGAAAATATATTATGACATAGTTAAACACAAGGCAATAATTTCTAAACTGCATAAATTACATGTTTTCCCCTATTATGATCCAGACAGACAAAATGAACATTTTTTGAAAGAAAATGACCAGCGCATGATTAATTGCAAGCTCACAGATTTTGCAGCTTCAAGAGTAAATCAACTGCTAAGAAGTGCTAACTTGCTAAAATATAAACTAATTTTAGTCTCTGGATATTAAAATATAATCCATCTTCCTCCTCCATTGGGAAAGCTAATTAGAAATTGTGACTGGCATAAGGAGAAGAAGCTGAGAACACTGGGATTAAGTTAACTTGCATGCAATTTGAACTCCTGAAAAAAAAACCCTGCCCAGTTTCTTTCACATTCTACTATGTTGTGTATGTGTGTGCAGGGGAAGTGTCCAGCGCTTGGAGGAAATTCATTAGAATATATATGCAACATATTACTTTTGGGGTAACAAAGGGGCCCAAAAATGTGGATTCTAAAATGTAAGCACTAGTAACATTTTATACATATATGATGCAAAACTAGACCAATGGATAAATGGGGCAATGAATAATGATAACTCATCCCTAAAACACTTTTTGGACATCATTCTGAAGGATTTTCACTACCTTTCATTTTTTTAAAAAATGTGTTTTAAACTGTTTAAAACATGTTTATGTTTTAGATGTTTTAAAATGTTTAAAACATTTTTATGTTTTAAATGTTTTAAAATCATTAAAAGTAACCATAGAGTTACTAAAAAGTAATATGTTACTAGTGCAGAGACGGAACCCTTGTGAATGCTCTCAGTTAATGTAACTGATGTTAGGAGTTCCAATCAAGCACACTTTCATCCACAGATCACCTTTCAACTAGACATCCAGAGAACGGAGCATTCAAAGTATTACCATTGTTTGTATTGTTACAGGTACATCTCTCGTTTCTTTGAGGAGCTCCCATTTATTCACAATCTTTCTCCTTGTTTTTATCCTCATAAAAATTCTGTATGGATAAATCAGGCTGAGAGCCAGTGACTGCCCAAGGTCACCCAGGGAGCTTCATGGACATGTGGGAATTTGAACCTGGACCTCCCAGGTTTTCAGTAAATGCCTTGCAAGCCAATATGCCTTGAGCTATGGCTTTCCCCAGATTGTTGTTGTTGTTGTTGTGTGCCTTCAAGTTGTTTCTGACTTATGGTGACCCTAAGGCAAACCTTTCAGAGGGCTGAGAGTGTGTGACATACCCAAGGTTACTCAATGGGTTTCCATGATTGTGAAGTCAAACCCTGGTCTCCAGGGTTGTAATCCAATCCACAAACCACACCAGCCACCTGCGCTCAAATCATAGGATAGCCTTAAATGCTACAACAGAAAAAAATTTGCTGAAATCATTATTAGTATTAGCTCTCAGTGATGTGGTGGATCCCTGTGCCCAATGGCATAGCTACCAAGAACGGGCAAATGAGGGCATTTTCCACCCCCAAGTAAGAATTCAGACCCCCAATATATTTTGCCTTTGGTCTCCAAAATTTCTGTCATTGCAGTTGATAACTTAGAAACAAAGTTTAGGCATAAAGAAAAGGAGATATGATATAATCCTGCCAAAGCCCAACACTAACACTTCATGAACTTACTAAAACATTGCACAAATACAAGGAAGCCTTTCCATGCTTGTACAGTTTGAATACTGTAGGACTCACCTTTGGTATGTGTGAAAATTCATTCACAGCTTTGATGCATGTGCAGACACCATATTGGCATTCAGTGCTTCCTTGAAGAGCAGGGAGGCAAATTTAGTAATCTTAATTTTTAAAAGTAACCTGTTTGAAGGAATTTCAGATGAACAGTTTCTCCACAAATTTGCAGAGAAATCATGGTGTGTTAAACTTTACCAACAGTTTGGATCCGCATAGCAGATGACGTACAGTCATCCCCCCACATTCACTACAGTTAGGGGCACAGGACCCCTGTGAAAGTGAAAAAAATGTGAATAACTCTAGGCCCTCCCAAATCATATTTAACACAGAAAAAAAGTATAATCACCATATTCAACCCACTGTGGATTCCTTTGAGGCATCTGGGTTCCTTCACAAGGCAAAAGTGAGTAGTTGGTGGGGCTGACTGCCACCTTCGCTGCTGTCCCACAGCATTTCTGATAGGGACTTACAAGCCTCGTTTGCGGTTTCTCAGTCTCACAAGGCCTGCAGTCCCTATTAAAAATGGCATAGGGAGGCAGCAGAGGTGACAGCAAATAATCCATGAATAGTCAAATCCCCAAAAGTGAAACCCACAAATGTGGAGGGCTGACTGTATATAATATCCATTTCCTTTCTAGTCACTGTTACGTATTTTGTATATGGAATATACTGCATTTAAAATTGATCTGAGATTTTTTTTCAAGCTTCGCAAACATACTTTCCTAATTAAAATGCATTAATCAGGTGGAATTTTTGTAATTATCTATGAAAATCTTTCCCCACAGAAATCTTTTTTTTATAGTGACCAATGCCCAAACCCTTCTGCCTTCCCAATTTTACTCTCTCCCCGCCCCAGTGAATATTATCTTGCTACATCCCTGTCTACTAATTTCAGTCTTGAAAGCATATCCACCCAAATGGAGCTTGTATGAAAACAGGCATTGATTTCAGTGGAACTTTTATTGGACTTAAGTATGGAGAAAAAATTATATTCTATTCTTCTCCTTGCAAAGCTGAAAATGAAAAAATATATATTTTTTCAGACAGATTCCACTATCCACTACAGTGCTCATCAACTGTATTCTATCTGAGAGAAGGATGAGCAAGTTCTGTGCTGTGAAAATGAGGTGATGATTGCAAAAATGGTATTGGAGCCTCAGGTTCATGAAGAACATTAAAGACCTCTGTAAGCACTTTTAGCAGGGTCTACTTGAGAGTAAATTTATTCAAAACTTGCAGGCATTTGGGCCAAGATACTCCTAGAAGAGATATTTTGCAAGTATAGATAGAATGAAACAAAGTCATTTTGCCCCAATCTAGCTTTATGAAGAAGAAAGTCTACCCACTTAAAATTTTTAAAAGCAAGGAAAAGCCTTTCAATTAGCTGTTTTGATTGCATGAAGAAAGTGCCCTCTTTTTTTAAAAAAAAAAAAGGCACAGAACCCTTAAGGATGCCTAACTACACCACTGTACAGCTAAGGGAAACGACACCACTGTGTGTGTGCTTTGAAGTATGTTTTCTCTCCCTAGGTTTTTGCCACTCCTTTGACAAAGACTGGGCTTCACCCTTCTGGCTCTAGGCAAGCTATGGGCATAACACTGTAGGGACAATTGTCAGTATTTGTGAGGCTTTTTCATGGTTTTCAAGCTCCTGATAGGAGACAGATTGCAAAAAGAAATGAATTAATGTAAAATTTAGTTCAACACTTTCATGTCATACACTCACACACTCACATACATAGGACTTCTTATCTTGAAATGATGAAGTAGACATTTCTGTGGGAGTCTAAATGGTTGTTCTGCCTTCCATTTCCTTTTCTTCCCCTCAAGGAGCAATGTTTGGAACATAAAATACCAGGTTGAAGTTCACAATTTGTTTAAATTTGTTCCACTTATGTGGCTTTATACACTGTTTGCAGGAGGTTAAGAGATGGTGATTTTTCAGCTTTAAAATGTTGCTCACTTAACATCCACTTGGGCATTAGAAATATAAATGGTAGTTAAATTTCCAATTAGAATAATTAGATTTAAATGTAAATAAATTATGCCTTTTTTTCAAAAAGAGAAGAAAATATAATTTTGCCCCCTTCTGAATTTCTAACAGCGGTTTCCTTTCAAATGCAGCTTTAGACTTGTCCCCATCCCACCCCACTTCTCAAAAGCTAGGACTCTTTTTCTCAAAGACTGAAGTATGATTTCGATGCAGCCTTCACTATTGTCCCTTAACTTCCCACAGTCCATTATACCTGAGGATGCAGTTCTGAACATGCTGATTAGAGAAGGGCAGGACAATAGTAAGGCCACTTCCACACTAGGCTGTTATAGCACTATGATTCCACTTTCAACCTCCTATGGAATCCTGGGGTTTGCAGTTTTGGGAGGGGCCACCCGCCCCTCCTGAAACTGCAAATCCCAGGATTCCATAGGAGGTTGAAAGTGGAATCATAGCACTATAACAGCCTAGTGCAGAAGTGGCCTAAGAGAGACAGCCTGGTGTACTGGTTAGAGGACTCTGGGAGAGCAAGGTTCAAATCCCTGCTCCTCCATGGAAACTCGCTGTGCAACTTTGAGTCAGTCACAGTCTGTCAGCCTCTAAGGAGGAGAAAGACAACCCTGCTATGAACAAATCTGATCAAGGAAGCCCAGTGATAGCTTTGCATTAGGGTTGCCATAAGTCAGAAACAGCCTGAAGGCACACAACAAACAACAGCATCAAAGACCAGCCCTAAGGGAAAGCAGGGGAGAGTGACAGGGAATTGCTAGCTCGGAAGCCAAGAGGTGTCAGCCAGGGCAGAAGGAGGTCTTCTTTCTTCTGCTGGTTGCTCCTTTCTCAGATTTTCCTTCCCATTACTTTGAGTCAGAGGGAAAATAAGTACGAGGAACACGTCAGGAAGCTGGTTATGTATAGCCTGGAGAAAAGAAGCCTGAGAGATGATATGATAGCCATCTTTAAATACCTGAAGGATAGCATGTAGGTGATAGAACAAGCTTGTTTTTTTCTCCTCTTGAGGCTAGGATATGACCTGACAGATTCAAATTACAAGAAAAGAGATTCTGCTTAAACATTATGAAGAGAGTTTTGATGATAAGCGCTGTTTGGCTCACTTGGGTGCGGGGGAGTGAACTTACCTTCTTTGAAGTCTTTAAACAGAAGTTGGATGGTTATCAGTCAGGAGTGCTTTAGTTGTATATTCCTGCATGGCACAGGGTTGGACTACATGGCTCTCACAGTACATTCCAACTCTATAGTCTATGATTCTGGTTCCTCCAGAGCTGGTTTCTACTGGAGGTATGGAAGAAGGGCAAGAGGTCTTTGGATTTTCCCCGGTCTTGGTGGACCTTCTCTCTGGAAGAAGATCCAGTGGGGAAGAGGGAGGTCTGAAATACTCAACAGCCTTTGCTTGTTCTGTTTGGATGCATAGGTCCTTTTCACATGTGGGGCGGGGAATGGTGTAGAGCGACCTCTCACGGAGGTCGTCTACACCGTAGAGTGGACTGGCGTGGACTGCTTTTCGTAGTTCCACACCAGAATCCACTCAGGAGCGGCCGGAACTAGCCGGGCTGCGTGTTTTTTAAAAACCTCTTTTTAGAGGTTTTTAAAAAGCATGGAGCGCGCAGCCCCGTGCCGCTCCGTCGCCCGGCTCTAAAGTGGATCTGCAGGCGCGTGCAAGTGCGTGCCTGCAGATCTGCCGGGGGCGGGCTTCCGGCAGGCGAGCTTCTCCGGCTGGTGGAGAGCCTCCACCAACCGGAAGCTGCCATCTGCGACGCCAGAGGAGTGTGGAGCAGCGAGCTCGCGCTGCTCCGCGTGGTGACGGAGTTACCCGGCTGGAGGTAAGCTCCATTTTTGGGCGTTTTCGCCCGTTTCCCCACCCCACATGTGAAAAGGGCCATAGGATCACATCCTAACTGCTGATGGACTCTGAGGAATTTATATCTGAGCAAATATTCGTAGAGCTGTGTTGTGTAACTGCAAAGCAGGAATATTTTTCTCCTGAATTACAATCTGAGATTGTAAACTGCTCAGGGGAGGGATGCATATTGATGGAATCACTTCTACTGCCTCTTCCGCCTCCTCATTTTCAAGTGTCTCACCATGGGTGTAACAAGACTCCAATAGTTAAATACAGTAGTTAAATCCTTGTTACATTGGTGGTGATGAGAAACCAATGATGATGATGATGATGATGATGATGATGGTGGTGATGGTTCCATCAGTTCCATAGATTCTAACCCTATTAAATGAAGCTCGCCATCTTGGCTGGTTCATGCTGGTGACCTGAAGGAATACAGAGCTTGTAGGTTACAAGGTACACAAGGTACACAAAAGGCTTGATCTCTGAACATAGAGGGGGCAGCCACAGCCACAAATTGCTCATCCTGCTGTGACCATCTCTACTTCAAACAGGTTCCCACATCAAAACTTGTCTTCCTTTAATTTCTATGGGGTTTCCTTTTCTTTGCAGACTGATTACAGTGCACTCTCTTCAGGATTACACAGGGAAACTATGGCCAAGATCCTCCATGCATCAGCACGGACCTTGGCAAGGAATCCATATTGCAAATGAGAATTGATAAGGAGTTAGTCAGAAATCACCTAGTTAACCTAAATGAGTTCAGATCTGCAGGCACAGATGAGCTACATCCCTTTCTTCAAAAAAGGGGAAAGAAAAAGAAGATCCAAAAAACTACAGACTAGTGAACCTGACCTCAATACTGGGAAAAATATTAGAACAGATTATACCGGAGTCTGTCTGCAATATCTTGACAATGCAGTGTTCGGTAGGAGCTAGCATGGCTTTGTCAAGAACTAAACCTGCCAAACTTACATCTTTTTTTTTAATCTAGCCACTAGTTTTTAAGTAGATGGTGGGACTGCCATGGATGTCATTTAGCTGGATTTCAGCAAAGCATTTGATAAGCTCCCCCATAATATTTTGATTAGCAAACTGATTAAAATATGGAATAGATGGAAACATCATCAGATGGATACATAATTGGCTGAAAAACTGTGCTCAAACAGTCATCTTCAATGGCTATGCTTCAGATTAGAAGGAGGTCTCAAGTGGAGCGCCTCAGGGTTCTGTCCTATGGCCATTACTCTTCAACATTTTTTCCAATGACTTAGATAACAGGGTGAAGTTTTCAGATGATGCAAAACTGGGAGGAGTGGTTAACACATTGGAAGATGGGAAGAGGATTCAGAAGAACCTAGATAATAAACTGGGCAGAAATTAATACTATGAAATTCAATAGAGACAAATGCAAAATTTTATATTCAGGCCACAAAAATATGCTTAACTATAGGATTGAGGATACATGGTTCAGGAATACCACATGTGAAAGGTACCTTGGGTTTATTTGTTGGATCAGAAGTAGGTTCCAGGATTGTTAGCCCCTTTTCTGGGAAAGATGAAGACTGGTTCAATTAAGACTCAGCCTCTTTCAGCAGAGTTCACAAATGGATGTGCTGGATCTCTTGGGTCTCTCTGGGACCAGTTTTTGCAAAGTAAGGCAAACAGGTGGTATGAAAGTTGCATAGCAAAAAACTTTACTAATTCAATTTAAAGGTGCATTCAGGCACATATACCTGCAGTGCCTAAGTCCTGGCTGACTTCAGGAAAGCTTCAAGAAGAGGAACAGCTCAGTAGAACCTGCACTCATAGGCCATTTCCACACTAGCCTGTTATAGGCCATTTCCGCTCTACACTGTTATAGTGCTATTATTCCACTTTCAACATCCTGTGGAATTCTGAGGTTTGTAGTTTCCTGAGGCCAAAGAGCTCTCTGGCTGAGAGTTCTAAAGGCCCCTCCCTAAACTGCAAACCCCAGGATTCCATAGGATGTTGAAAGTGGAATAACAGCACTATAACAGTGTAGTGCGGAAAGGCCCATAATGTTATTATTCCACTTTCAGCATCCTATGGAATCCTGATGTTTGCAGTTTAGGGAGGGGCCTCAAAGGCCCCTCCCTAAACTGCAAACCCCAGGATTCCATAGGATGTTGGAAGTGGAATAATAGCACAATAGGCTAGTGTGGACATGGCCACCATCTTGAGGGAAGAGAAAGAGAAAGGAAGAGAGAAGTCTTTTATGTGCGTACAAACACACCTGAAAGGTCCTCTGGTCACATGGTTGCTTAGATACATCCCCACAATGAGTGACTGAACAAATGGGAAAAATTCTACAGAGTATGTGTGTATAGAGTAAAGGCATGCAGAAAATACTGTCTACAGCCCCAGATGAGTGAAGGGGGCTAAAGAGAATGCTTGGTTGGGAAGCATTTTCCAAAATTATTGTTGATCATAAGATGAACGTGAGCCAACAGTGTGATAATGCAGCACAGAAGGCAAATGCTATTTTAGCCTGCATTAATAGAAGCAAATTCCAAATTTAGGGAAGTAGTACTATATTCTATATTCTACACTATATTCTACACTGGTCAGTATATTCTGGTCACTATATTCTACACTGGTCACTATATTCTACACTGGTCAGACTTCATCTGGAATACTGTGTTCAGTTCTGAGCGCCTCATTTTAAGAAAGATATAGACAAGTTGGAGCAGATTCAGAGAAGGGGAACAAGGATGATAAGAAGTATGGAAAACAAAACATACGAGGCAGGTTGAAGGAGTTGGTCATACTCAGCTCAGTGAAGAGAAGACTGAGGGGGTTACATGACTGCAGAGGAGGGTTCAGACTTGTTCTCTCCTGCCCGAGAGAACAGAACTAGGTCTAATGGTTTTAAGTTACAGGAGGGTAGATTTCTACCAACCATTAGAAGGAACTTCTTGGAAGAAAGAGCAGTTTGGCAGTGGAATCAATTGCTTAGAGAGGTGGTGAGGTCTCCTTTTCTGGATGTCTTCAAAAAGAGGCTGGACAGCTACCTGCCGGTGATGATTTAGCTGCAGATTCTTTAGTGAGCAGAGGATTAGACTCACTGGCCCATGAGCCCCTCTTCCAACCCTATGATTCTATGACACTGCATTATCAGATATAACTATGATTATGGAACTCCATCATCATAGTTACATTTAATGCTGTCACCCCCCACCCAAAAACCCTACCATTTCAGCCAGACAGCATCCCAACCAAAAGATTACCAAGGCACTGCAGATGATGGCTTTGGAAATGACACCTGAAGTTCTTGCCCGATTGTGGAGCACATTGAGAACAAGAAACTGGAAGGGTCCCTCAGGTCCTGCTGTAACTGGTTGTCTCAAGGCATTCCACAAATGTCGCAAGGCATTCCACAGAGGACTGCAGATGTCATTTTTCAGTGCCTCAGTGTGCAGCACCTTGGAAACCCTTCATTTAGAGCTTTGCCAGGCAAGAAAGGTAGTTTTGGCGGGGGGTCAAGTTTGGTTCATAACAACTGTAAACATGAATTCCCCCCACAATTACAAGATTGTAAATCCATTTTACAATCTCATAGCTACTGAACAGGATGCCAGGCTGTTTAAGTTTCACTCAGGTATCCGAAAGAAAGAAAGGAAGGAAGGAAGGAAGGAAGGAAGGAAGGAAGGAAGGAAGGAAGGAAGGAAGGAAGGAAGGAAGGAAGGAAGGAAGATTGATTTTGAGTAAGTCCATACTAGTCTACTGTCTCAGAAAGACATCTTGATTGCCTCCAAACCTAGTGCCTGAGATTTTTCCATGGGGACTGGGCAGTAGCTAAGAGCAAAGCTGGCAGTGCTGTGAGATTTACCTGTGGCCTCCTCACCTCCCTACACAGCAATGCCAAACAATAAATGTTAGCACACCTGGGAACCCAGTCAATATGCTGTTCTAAGAATTTATCCATGCAGTCATGGTGAGGATGATTAAAATTAAATTCTAACTTAATTGGGCCCAAGCAATCTACCCTTTAAACTGAAAATTGCTAAATCACTGGTTCTCAAATTGTATGAAACTGCACTCTCTTCAAAACTTATTGGGTCTTTTATGTTTCACCACACTGCATATGAATACTTTGTTCCCCCTGCCACACACACACACTTGACTATTCTGCTTCTTGCTGTGCCCCTAAACACCCACTGTGAACTGCCTGTACATTTCCTCCACCATCACCACTGCAGAGCTTGGAAAAATTACCTTTTGGGACTACCTGTCACAAAATCCCACAGTCACAGTAACCAGTGGCTGTGCTGGCAAGGGCATTCTGTAGACAGAAGTCCAAGAAAATAACTTTTCCAAACTCAGCACTGTTATAATCAGCATGCATCACGCTGGCTTTCGTGGGTCCATTTTTCCTTTTCAATGTTCTTCAGTAAAGAGAACACTTTAAAGCCCCACTATGCATGTTGTCAAAAACATACAAAAGCACATCCAGGCATCTTTTGTGTTCCAAAAGTTGTGTGCATATTTTGTCCTTTGGAAGCAGGAAGAGGAATCTGGATTGGGGAATCAGTATGAGAAGAAGGATTTATTGTCCCTTCTCTGTTCTGTATTCCCAATCCAAATTATTATCCCACTCCAACTGCTATGAGGAGACAAGAAAAAAGATGGAGAAAAACCATTCACACATCTCCCATGTCAAGTGTAATCTCATTGAGTTTAGTTCAGTTTATTGCCACGTAATTGGGTTGTAGCCTCAATGGGACAACTTCTCTGTAGCTACTAATGCTGCAACACTAAGGGTACCAACCTTATCTACATTCACCTGTAAGTAAGTCCCACTGAACTCAGTAAAAACACTTGAACTCTTAGCAGAGAAGCACAGGACTACATGGTTAGTCAGTGAATGTTCACTGGTTAAAAAAAGTTTTGATTACCTTAAAAAGGTACTCTTACGAATCAGACATTTACAAATGTTGATTGTGTTCTTATAAGTAACAGAGATGATGGCTGCCATTTTAAAAGAAGTATTCCCTTCCTCTAACACAGAGGAAGGCCTCTCTGTACTAAGATGGTGTGTGTCAGCTGTGAGACATCTCTGTGTTTTTTCTTTAAGCCATTATTTGTTTATATGCAAACATGCATATTTAATCTATTCACTGATTAAAATGTATATGATTAATTAAGATTTTTTCGGTCATGGGACAGGGCTAGACGTTAGGGTTAAAAATACAAGCAGAGGTTAATGGCCTATGTATTTACCAGAAGAACAGATAAGAAAATGCAAGGAATTATGGTGATTCACATAAACCAAAATGGTTAATAAAGTCAATTTAGAGAGTAGTCATATACACATTCTGGGAAATTTGGCTACAGGTACCTCTGCTGACTTTTGTCTTTACATCAGACAACAGCAATAATCGGTTCTAGCTTACTACAAGAGTCGGGCCTAGCTGAGCTTTGTCATGCAGTTGCTACTCAATGTGCAACTCAAAGAGAATTACAGTACGTCTCACTGGAGTGGGGAAGACCGTGACCAGTTGGCCTGGGTGTCAGTCTGATGTCCAAGTGTTGACTGTGGATGGACATATTCAAGGCCTGGGTGGGAATCCTCTTGGGAAATCATGAATGCATGAGCACCATAGTTATGGTGCTACACAATGACTCCCACCCACTCCCATCTGCAATCAATGAGGTTCAGTTCCCCTGTTGACTGGAAAGCAGTTAACTGACATTCCCATCCCCTCCTGTGAGCAATCTGTGAGTGACATGTAGGAGCAGGACCCCTGCCATAATTCCACCTCATACGGGAGGTCACTCATGCAAGGGGGTGGGTGGAAATGTCAGCCAGCTGTTTCCAAATCAGTAGGGGAAGGGACCCCCATCGACCACAGTAGCTGCTGCAAGGGAGGTGGAGACTGGGGGATTTTCATGGTTCCTGCATATCCCCTAAACTGGGGGCTACATAGGGATTGTGAATACAAAACAGTCACGAGTACATAATTACAGGTTACAGATTTGTAGCTGCCTAACAGGATTCCAGCCTTTATCTTTAAATCAGACTTCAGTGGGACAATCCTTCAAACAGAGGAAGAAGGGTGTCCTCTGGCAAACCATCAAACAGAGGACTATCTTCTGTAAAAGAGGATCAGGAAGCCATCTTACCTAAAGCCTTCTAGGTTTGTGAGACTTCAGCCTCCACCAGCCCCAGACAACCTGGTCATGGTTTTGAGGAAGGCTGCCATACTGGTATCAGAAACCTGATGCTTAGATGACAACTCCCACCATCTCCGGCTAGGGTGGCCACTGAGTTGGAGAAGGTTGCCCTTTGGAATCTGAAGCTTACTGCTTGGACTACACCATCCCCAGCCAGCATGGGCATTGGGCTGTAAAGGCTGCCATATTGGCATCTGATGCTTTCTCTTGGATTCTGTTTTTCTCCCTCTTTCTACAGAGCATTGTCTTACCCAGACATTGACCTTGATTTTAATTTTCTTCCCAGACCCCAAACCACAGACTATATACCACATACTTTCCTTTTCCTCTCACCCCAACCTCTTACCTCTCTGGGCCATAACTTTCTTCCCTTTTCTTCTTCACTCATCTCCCCACTCACATTATACTCTTTTCGCTTTTACTTTGACACTAAGCCCAAAAGGGAACATCTGTTGTTCTTCAGCTTCCTTCTACCATAAGACTGCAGAAATGTGGGGAGCGCTGTGGCCTGGTGTATGTACGCAGCAGCAGGTGATGGAATCGTGAGGTGCTACAATGGTATACCATTGCAGGCCACAGGGGAGAAACAATTTTGAATGCTATCCTACCTTCTATTTAAAAGATTACACCCAGAAAATACGCTTATTGGCAAGAAAACCTATAACCCACGTCATTCCCCAATGTGCTAATTTTCTATTTGTGAGGAGTTTACGATGTTAGTAATGGCTCCTGCAGTCTCAAATGGTACAGTCTATTCTACCTCTTCTCTGACTCCTCACCTCATTTTCTTTCAGGTATAGTTGTTGTTGTTATTGTTGTTGCTGCTGTTATGTGTTTTCAAGTCATTTCCAACTTATGGCAAGCCCAAGCAGAACCTGTCATGGGTTTTGGGGGCTAAGGGTATGCAATCTGCCCAAAATCACCCAATGGGTTTCCATGGCCAAACAGGGAATTGAACCCTGGTCTCCAAGATCGTAGTCCAACGTTCAAACCACCACACCAGGCTGGCTTTCTTCAGGTATAGAACAGACCTAAATTAAAGTCGGAGAGAATAACAGTCCGTACAATAGCAGTAGATCACCTCCTTTGCTGGCAGAATGTCCCAGATTTATTACTGGACTTCTAACGGAAAGGATCAGGTATAAGCTAATCGGGAAAATCTCTTACAGCTTGGAAAGCAACCCCCACACAGCATGGGCAATAACGGACTTAAAGATGTAAGCATTTCTAGAAATCTGAAAGCCACAGCGGTGCGAGGAGACCCTCTTTTTACTCTGTTTTGTGTCAGGAAAGTAAAGTGTCTGAATGAACACTTTTTTCTGCTGGGGAAACTTTGTGATGCCCAACCCCTTGTGCCTTCTGTAGTGATTTAGTAGAGAATGAATGCTGAGTTCCAGAGGCTTTTTTTGTTTTGTTTTAAGAGCAGGAGCAATTGCATCATCTGTTGGAGGCACCAAGACAATTATTGACTCCTTCTTGCTCTGTCAACTGAATGAGTGGATAATGAGGCTTTCAAATTTTGTTTTGTTTTTTAAACATTGTGTGACCGATTATCATATATTAGCAGGATTCAGAGACTTTTGGATCTGTCCACTGTTCTGTGACTGTCAGCTGTCTGTAATACTTTGGGTGTTATACCATGAATTGTTCCTGGTAGTAGTGTGTGGGTGTGGCTCTGGGTGTGGGTGCAACACTAGATTTAGATACCTGGGAACATTTGGAGGATTCTCCTTGATGGTAAATAATATTGGCTGTCACAACTCACTCCTGCTCTTCAGAATTTACCATCATGCCACTGGCATTACATAATCTCTTCTGTAACATTTTGAAGTCCCTATGCTCCTGAATAGTTCTTTGCCAAACAATGTCATAATAAGAATTTCATCTATTTGCTTAGCTCAAGTCCAATTCTATATTCTTTGGAGACAAGTTTGGGGATCAAGGAAGAAAGGGGGGAAGATTTTCTTAGGAAAAGTAGTGTGGCTCTGTGCCAGGAATTTGGTCCCTAAGATAGAAGACAGAGTTAGAGAGAAGGTGAGTGTGTTAAGTACATAATATACATAAGTATGTAATGTTCCCCCGCCTCAAAATCTGTCTGCAGAAAAAAGGGTGGGACAGCTATATTTGTATTGACTAAGGTTTTTAAAAAAATTGAATTTAAGACAGAATATAAGACAATGAAAACACATATATAACTTTTGGGTTTCCTGTCACTAGGAAGAAAATGTGATCATCTGATTCCTTTCACACATACACACCTCTTTTTTGGATTATGTGCAAGTACAGGTGCATGATTAAAATGCATATATTTGGGTGGGGGAAGTGTGTGAGGTCCTCTAGTCAATGGAACAATGCCCTTTAAAGTACAAATATTAAGAGAAAATGCATTAGAATGCATTCATTACAACACATGTCTACCACACACAATGCACGCATTTTCTTGTAGGAAGGAAAAAAATGGTTTCACAACCCCATATTGGAATTTGGATAGGAGGGGAATGCTGGCAGAATTTTGAGAAATCCATCAAGATGCAGAGATTTTTCACACCCCTGTATCTGAGGGAGGATCCTCCTCAATGGAAGGAGAAATGGAGTGGTAGAACTGAAGGGGGAGGAAGTTTTTCAGACAACCTCTTTCTTTTTTTCGCCCTGGTAAAGTTGAGGCAGGTAAAAAAAGAGACACACCCCTTCCAATTCTGTGTTGTTGACATCCATCTAATCAGTTAGTATCTGAGAGTGTAAGAGTTGTTAGGAGAGAGAGAGGAAAGGCATGCGAGTCAAGCATTTAGATGCCTGCTTTTCCTTCGGCATCAGGGAGATAAATCGATGCCATGGTATTTATTTCAGACATCCTTGATGTGATGAGCATGCCTGCAAGGGGGGTTTCCCCCTGCTCTCATATCTCTTTTAAAAGATCCTCTGTTTCCTATGTACATGATATCATCTGCTGGGGTCTTTGAAAAGCCTGCTTTGCATTAAAGACAAAGAATCCCTCTCAATTAACACTCTTGGAGAGTTTCCTGGCACCCGGAACATAATTAACTCTTTGCTGGCCCGGCTAATTTCTGCATTTTAAAAAAGTAGTCTGATAATAACAAAATTGGAGCACTCAATCCACAGGGTAGCCATTAAGCCCACTCCGTTATTGTGCAGGCTGCATTCAGACCACAATTACTGTCAGGGAATTGCATGGGGAGCTGCTCCATGTACGCAAACAAGAATACCATTCATTAAAGACCTCCTCTCCAATAAAATACAATCTATACTTTTTTAATGAATATTTGAGAAAGAGAAATATAATTTTGGCTTCAGAAACCTGCAATATGATTATGATTATTCTTTTAATAACAGAGGTTCTCTCTTTTTTTCCCCCTCTCTCCCTCCCTGTACATTTACTGACAGATGTTACAGAAACCACCAGAAATGAGACGGATGGTTTGAGAGCTAAGGTATGCTAGCCGACAGGGAGAAGGGGGCCGGAAAAACAGAATTCATCACAAACTAAGTCAATGGTAAATATGGTTTTCCCAGTCTAGAATAGCCTTTTTAAAAGCTGGTAGGCTTTAAAGGTATGCCTGGTCCTTTAGATTCTATTTAAGCCATTCCAGCTACTTAAATCAGAACAGGGCCAGCTCAACAGAGTTGTAAACACACTGCTCTCAAATCAATAGATCTTCTCTCTAAGTAATGCTGTTATTATTGAGGTACAATCCTGTGGACTCCAAATGGCACGTTGGTTTCCACGTATTTGTATAATGTCTGTGTCTTCTTTAAAAACAATATATATTTGTAGTATATAATGATTGATACAAAAATCTTTCAAACGCCTTTTGTAGTGGGGGGAACTAATTTTAAAACAACACTATATATCTTTTTTTTTTAAATCAATATAATTTTCTGTGAACTCTGAACGTAGCCTCAAGGCTTGGAGGTCAAAGTTAAAAATGTGATAGTCTATACCATTTCTGCACAGATCTGTAGCAAATCTATTTGTTCAATACAACAACATGGACTTATATTTAGGATCCTTTTGGTAATATTGGAAATAACAATTCTATTAAACACAGTGCAGATATTCTCTCCACCCCATCCTAGTCTCGATTCTCTGCAATACAGAAATGAACAGTGAAAGACTATATTTGTACCTATATTTGTATCTATATCTATAATCTAGTGGAGGGGGGGTTATAGGCTGTGTGCCCTAAAGTTTCAAATGTTGAAATATCGGCAATGTGGGTTTGGTTCATGCATCCATTCTGTCTGCTTTGAAGGAACTACATTTAGAGACAGGTTGAGGCGTTACTCCTTGCCACACCCTTGATAATTTGAAGGCCAGACATCTAAGCCCTGCCTCCTAGTTTCCTATTGGCAGGTCACATCGAAAATGAAAGATGAGTTTGTTAACACTGAGTTTCAAGGAGATAAGAAGGGAGCTCAGAACCAATATTAGAGCATCACCAAAAAGAAAAGAACATGGATTTGCCTAAAATTTCCACATACTGATTTATCTTTAACATGCAAATTTAGATATAATTAGCTTAATGTAAATAAAAATAAAGTGTTCATGCCATAGTGAGGAAAGCAGTGACCAGACAACTGGAATGCCCACACACAGGTTGCTATCCAGTTGCTAGGTACTGATATGCGACTTCAAGGCCTATGCTCTCCCTTCTTGAGGTTCTTTATTTTTAAGTTGAACTTGGGCTGGACAGCTTTGCAAACAAGGAACACCTTCAAACAGAAGACTTCTCTTCTGTGGATCAAGACACTGGACCACCCAAACCAACATACATATATGTGCAGTTACATTTGCCCACAAGTTTTGTTCAATATCTTATTCAGGAGGCAGTTTATCCATTTTCCAAAGAGGAGGAAAGAATAAAGGACTGTAAGGCCCACTTGCTACACTGGGCCATTTTATTCTCATAACACAGAGCCAACATTATGACCAGACTGCAGCCCAATAGTCCTAATATCACTGTAGGAGAAAAATTCTGTAAGAGCCACCTGTTACCGAGAGGGATAAATGTGGCAGCTTCTGCTGTGCTATACTGCAGATCAAGCTCTTGCCATTAAGGTGAGATTCCCCAAGAACAGAGCAGGAAATTCCTTAATGGACAAGAAGCACCGGCATAATGAGGCAACACTGTTTCAGGCTTACTTTTGCATTTCAGATAAAATCAGCATCGTTGAGGGCGTAGATTTAATTAGGAACCAGGCTGATGAGTGTGAAATCTGGAGCTATCTTTAGGAAAATGCTTTGTCAACGCTGAGAAGGAATAAGGATATTTAATAACAATAATGATAACAATAATAATAATTAATAATTTTATCACTGCTGCCTTGTTCTTTGCACCATCTGGCTCCTATTAATATGCATCCTTTCCCCCCCAACATCTTTTCCCCCTCAGGCAACAGCAATATGAGAAAGGGGTCTGGCATTGATGCACCAAGCTCCATCCATCCTGATACACAGAAAACAACACTCTGAATGATATAATCATCTGTCTCTCCTGCAACCTGACTCTCCCCACAGCAAACTGCAAATGCTTTCAGGATGTTCAGATTTCAACAGAGGACTGGTCATGCCCCTCCTTTAAGTTTACATGGAACATCTGTGGATATCTTGTAGTTTTTATATGATACAAACATAGTTTATATATGATTTTGCAAGGATGCCCAAATGATTAGCAAATGGAATGTCCATGAAAGCAGATGTTAACTAAGGTATCTGCAACCATTTTTTTTAATAGATGCCTGTCCTGCCCCCTCCTCATTGCTTGCATGTCAAAAGGAAAAAAAAAAGCCCTCCCGAGCAAAGCGAGCATTCCTGGCACATGTGTGTCACTCATACATGGAGTGAAATGTGTTAACCTTTAAACAATTTAGAAGTTGGTGGAGTTAATAGGCAGGACAGATAGTTACAAAGTCCTGATTAACTACAGAATGCAGAGACATGTGAAAACTTGTACATAGCGACAGAAAGAGACAGCAGTTATTACTTACTAGGCTGGGAGGAATGTGAAGCGCAGGTACAGCACAGCTCTTGGTGGAGATGGGATTCAGAACGGCAACATTGCCCTCTTTTGGCAAAAGCAAGCACCGTTGTGTTTATTTCTTCCAAGAATTCAGAAGACCTGTCTCACCCCCCAGGGCCTCGATACCCTAAGGGTACCAGATCCCATCTGATCTTGGAAATTAAGGAGGGTAAGATCTGGTTAGTACTTGGATGGGAGATTGCTGAGAAACACCCAGTACTGTAGGAAGGAACTAGCAAACCATCCCTGAGCATTCCTTGCCTAAAACTCTGTGAAATTCATGGCATCATCCTAAGTCGACAGGTGACGTGAAGGCACATACACACACACATCTCATCCACCCCACCACTCACACTTCCCTGCAATTCTTCAGTATGGCTGGTTCAACTGAAAGCAGCTGAAAATGATAGCAAAGTTGTAAGAAATTAGGAATGTTAAAAACCCTACATGTAGCATTCTGGTTACTAGGAGAGATTCCCAATGAACATGGAAGGATCAGAAAAATGAAGTGATGTGGTCCTGAACGGGTGGAGTCCATTCTCTCTTTGGTTTGCTACACAGTGGGTCATCAGCTGCCATCCTACCCTCACTTACCTGGGAGGCAGCCTCATTGAACTCAGTGTGGCTTACTTTTGAGAAGACATTTTTAGGCTAGCACTGTTAAATTTGTTGCTCTTGGGCTTTCTTTCTTTTAAAAAAAAATCTGTTGGAAAGAAGAAAGCTAATTAATAGGCACAGGTTATACCTTTTCTACCTTCACAGGGCTAAAGTGCATAACAGCAAGGAATTTTTTTAAAAAATTACACAGAACATTTTTAAAGCCCTCATCTTGCCATTCTTTCAATTCATATTGCTACAAAGGAAAGCCTCCCTTCCAGGAGGAGGAGGAGGAGGAGGAGATTCTTTTTACTTCTGATATTAGATCTTTTTCATATGACAACTCAGAGGGCCACTGAGTTCTTTTGGTGACCTTTCGGTGAACATCAGGTTAGCATCAGCCTGTATTTGGCACAGTTAGTAACATGGGCTCAGTTTAGACTGGAGACAGCATGGTACTCTCCACTTCGTTTGGAAAGAACAAACAGGAGGGATTTTGCTTTCCAATGTCACAAAACTAGATACTGTGCCCAGGTTTGATTAGGATAAATTACAGGTGCCATGCTCTTTTAAAGGGGGGATGCAGGGCATATCTCTCTTTTGTGAGCAGCTGCAGCATGTAGCAGATTTATGGATTTCTCTTATTTCCTTCTGTCAAGATTCTTATAACTTTCTTGAGCCCAGTAACAACTGTCCCATAGGAAGGAGATGAAATCAGTTACAATATATCTGGGAGATTGGTGTTTGTATTTTTTTTTTTTTTTTTTTTTTTTTGAGAAGGCAAACCATTTGTGTGTAAATTTTCAGAGCCACACTCATTATCCTGATGCCTTACACCTATTGACACATTGATATTTGTCCTTTGATTTCTCCATATGACTGGTGACAGCTGAAAGTGTGAACTGGATCAGTTGAAAGAGTGCACTTGGTATGATTGGAGTGCACATCAAAGTTATACTTGGGTTTGGGTTTTTATATCTGTCTATCTGTGAAGGACAATAACTACTATAGCTGACTCAGGCTGGAAAGACACTGAATGGCATTGCAGAGACGGGTGTTCATGGTTAAGCCAGCACTTAGACTTGAGGATTAATGAGCAGAAATGTTTTGTAGTTGTTCAAAAATACTCTGGTAAAGAGAGAGGGAATGCTTTGCATTTAGGAGGCACCAGGTTAAATCCCCACCATTACCAGGTAAAGGCTCCTGTCTGAAATCCTGCAGAGATGGTGCATGTCAGGAGGGCCTCCCCTACCCTTAGGCAGCCACGTCAGGTGGAAGATGCCTGAAAGTGAGGAGTGGTTGTGAGTTTACAGAACAGAGTGTGTACAGGCTCTGTGACCTGCCCTGTGCCCCCTGAACTGTCCTCAGAATGCTCTATCATCACCTCTGTCAAAGTAAGGCCCTTTTCGCACCTTACCTTTTCCTGATGCTGGGCTGCTTGGCTCGCGCACGAAGGCTTGGGAGGAACGCTGTCACATCCCTCCTGCTTCAGCTCCGCAGCTCCTTCCTCGTCGCATGAACTGCCTCTTCCGTTTGCAGTGCAGCCTGGGACCTTGCAGGTTGCACTGAGGAGAGGACGTGCGACCGGCCTGGCTCCCGAGCCTCCGCGCGCCAGATAAGTGCACGCGGGGCCCCGGAGTGATGCGCGACCACGCGGCATTTTTGGCTTTGAGCCGAAAATGAAAAAATCCGTGCACGGTCCGCATCAGGCCCTTGAGCGCCGCGCAAATGTGAGTGCATCGTACAGACCGCTCCTCACATTTACGCGACGCTCAAGGGGCCCTTTCGCTTCAGAAATTCCGTGCGAAAAGGGCCTCAGATTCAGCTGTCAGTCAGATCAGCTTCTGCGCATGGAATGGGAGTGCAGCACCCATTCTGGTTTTTTGCTTCAGGCAGCAAACAGGCTGGCCTTGGCAGTTAATCTAGGCAATACCGAGGAAGAGGGATCAACAGTCTGACTCAGTATCAGACAGCTTCTTCATTCCTGCGAGTTAGCACAACTACTCTGAATCTTATAGATCAGTCCCAACCAGAGTAGACCCACTGCATCTGTACATCAATCTCATTGTTCTGATGAGTCCACTAACAATAAGATTTAGGCCAAGCTTTTTATTTACTCTGCTTGTGGTGAATCTGTAATCTGTGGCGGACTTATCTGCTAGTTATGTAACCCACAAGAACAGGAAGCGCCATTGGTGACCTCTCATCTGAACTTGGAAGCACTTCTGTGTCAGGATGGCACATTTCCTATCAAAGAAACAGGCAGACGTGTTGGTCTCTGAGCAGAAACAAAACACACAGTTGGGTTATACCTGTATTTTCTGGGCACACCCATTATAATCATTACATGGGCTGGTCTCTAGATGCAGTTAGCTTATATTTCACATTTTGTGACCATTTGGCAGGCAGAGAGCCCAAAATGAATAGTTTACATAATATTTGAACTGCAAGGGAGAGGTGTGGGTGTCTGGCTATCTTGCCTTTTGTGTTGACCCTGCTTATTTCCCCCAGAAGACTTACAGAGGGGTATGATTTAGCTGAAATTGGGACAGCTTGGAGGTGGGGGTTTGTGAATTTCATTCAACCCCCTCCCGTCTCTTATCCTATAATGCCAGCATTGATTTTAGCTGTGTTTTCATTAAAATGGCAAACCAGGAGCTGGTCCAGATTTGGGGTCACGATGACAGTTATTGAATTGACACTGATTCAAAATCAATGCTATAAGTGGCCATGTAGATTTGCTCTCTAACCTCCCTCTTTCTGCCATGCTAAACTGGCTGTATGATAATCTGCCTTCAGGTGAGAGTTCTAACTCTAGCTCAATTGTATCACCTTTGCTTCCTGGGGTCATGGAAACCACTTTTGTAAAAGCAAAAATATACTGGTGTTACCATTTATTGCTTTGTCAGATGTTACAAAGGGGCCACACTATAGAAACATCATCAATGATTATAGAGTTTATCAAACTGCATCTACTGCTATTCCCTTAGCTTTCCCATATTTTTTTTTCCAGTTTAGCTTCCCTCTCTTGTTTTTTAAGCGGTGGAAATAGGTTTGGAATAGTATCCTCACTTGTGATGCTTTCTGTTTTGTAACCTGTTTTGCAACCAACCTAGCTCTCTTGTAAAGATTTTCTTTACTGAAGCTACTGCAAATTTTCATCAGCTGCCATACATCAACCAGAATGTTAGCTACTTCCTCTTCCCCGCCCCACCGCAGTTCTAAGAAGGCATTGTAGCTGCTTTGCACATATATACCAAACAACTCGATATTGATGTTAAGACAGAGGGTGATGCTTCCAAAGTAAGCAATTGAGAGAGGATGGAGGGAGTCTGCCAACATCATTTGTTTTCCTCTGTTTCAGATTAAAAGATTGGTAGGGTTTTTTTTTTTAAAGGTGCTTTGTGCATCTACAAATCCAGATAGTTTTATATGAAAGCAAGACAAATGTACATTAAAGGCTCTGTGTCTTTGCCCAAGAAAATCTAAGTACAATCCAAACAGCGGTCTCAGCTGGATACCAGAGCATTCATCTTTGTCAGTGGAAGTTGAGGGGTCCTGTGTCAGTAGGACTATGGATCCATGTGTGTGTGTGTGTGTGTGTGTGTGTATTAGTGTGTGTGCACACGCACATGCATCTTCAAGTTGCCTGCCAACTTATGGTAACTCCATTCATTTCACAGGGTTTTCTCAGTTCAGGAGTACTCAGACGTGGTTTTGTCAGTTCATTCCTCTGAAATATAGTACCTGGTAGTCTTTGGTGGCCTCCCATCCAAGTACTAACCACAGCGGACCCTACTTAGCTTTCAAGATCAGATAGGATCTGGTGCCCTTAGGGTACTTAGGCTGTCTTGTGAATCCTCATTGGACTTTAATTTGGGATTAGTTTTCAATACCTTGGGTAGCTCATTTTAGACTAAAACCCCAAGCAGATTCTCCACCCCAATGACATAAAGGTTGCCAGCCACCACTGATCTCTCTTTGCATTCAGAGTGTGGCACAATGAAGGAAATCCAGATCTGGGCTCCTCAGTTCATCTGCACAAGAAGGATCTCCCTGTTAGACAATATTAGTACTATTTGCTTTAGAAAATGTTGTGGCAGTTATGTACAAGAGTTGTTCTTCTACCTGTTCTTTTTTTAAAAAAAACAAACCCATGTATGCCTTACTGCTACTTTCATGGTATATATAATCATTCACTCATAAATGTTTAGGTTTGTGTCCAGTTAGTGGAAAGTACTGCCATTCATGCTTTGGTGATGCAACGTGGGGCAGCTGATGCTTGATATCTTGCTTAACTTTCCCCTGTTGTTCCAAAGGTTTGTCGAAACTTCCAGAACAATAGAAAATATATCACATGGTTTGACTGGGAGGGGACACTTGGAAAAAAATCAGGTACCTTTTGTGATGCAAGCAGGAGTCTTGTCTACTAGAGCAAAGATACTGGTGGTTTCCAAGTATACTGGGACCATGGACCCCCGGCTTTGAATGCATATGCAGAACTCCATAAAAACTGGTGCAAAATCTTTCTGAGAAAGGGGAGTACCTTATACATAATGGAGAATACTTAAGTACCCCTTCACAAAAGAAAATAGAAAATCATTATTTTGATTCACAATCTAGGTCAGGGTTGGGAAAAACATGGCCTTCCAAATTGGTTGGGATGCAAATCCCAGCAGCCTTAGCCAGAAAAGCCTAATGGTAATGAATGCTGGGAGCTGCTGTCCAGCAATATTTAGGCCATTTCTGCACTATCCCGTTATAATATTGTTATTCCACTTTCAACATCCTGTGAAATTCTGGGGTTTGTAGTTTACTGTGAGGCCAAGGAGCTCTTTGGCTGAGAGTTCTAAAGGCCTCTCCCTAAACTGCAAACCCCAGGATTCCATAGGATGTTGAAAGTGGAATAACAGCACTGTAACAGTGTAGTGTGGAAATAGCTCCAGAAGGCACATAATTCTGACTGTAATCTAGGCTATTTGAACAGCGTCTTAGATGCAGTGATGCCCTAAACACCAGAGTCTTTCCATTCTGTAGCGGTTTAAGCCGTGCTGCCAGTGACTTTTAGGAGAAGAGGGCTACCCTTGGTTATAATAGACTCACCCCTTCCAAAGGGAGAAAGAGGGAGCCATATGTTGGTCTCAGTATTTTCAGGCCATTTCTGCACTAGCCTGTTATAAGCGCTATTATAACACTTTCAACATCCGATGGAATCCTGGAGTTTGCAATTTAAGGAGGGGCTGGCTGACCCCTCCCGAAACTGCAAACCCCAGGATTCCAGAGGATGTTGAAAGTGGAATCATCATGCTATAACGGGCTTGTGCGGAAATGGCCTCAGTCAAGAAAGAACAGTCTTAAGAACTTGTAGGGCAATTCTGTGTGTGTCTGCTCACAGGATAACTGAAATCAAGGAGACTTTCTCCCAGGTGTATGTAGAATTGCAGCAGCAAATATTGGAGAATTAAAACCAGAATTGGTTTCCTTTGAATCAATATATAAAAGAAAAACACAGAAAGGTCTATTATCTCACATTTATCAATTATTATTGACTTTGGATAATTTAGCCGAGGGAATGATTCAGAATTAACTTGGCGAGCGATTTTTTTTAACCAAAGGCCTGGCTCCTTATAATTACAATTATTTTCTTGTATAAAGAGCATTTTTCCGTAGGTATTTAAATGCCTCTCCAGGTTAGAAAATCATATAAGAATAGAAAGGGTATAATTGTTTATAAAAAGTCATATCCTACCCTTCACCAGATTTGATTCTCGGGCTGCATACCCAATTAAAGTATCAAAGAGGAGTCAAAGTATGGGCTGAATCCAATTCTTAGTCCCATGTAGATCTATCCAATGAAATTCTCAAGGGTAAGTTAGCATGAATGTAGTAAATCCCATTGATTCAGTGAATCTACTTAAGTTGGACAGAGGCAGTGTGGTGTAGTGGCTTGAGTCCTGGACGATGAATTTGGAATTGTTGTTGTGCGCTTTCAAGTTGTTTCTGACTTGCGGTGATCCTAAGGCAAACGTGTCATGGGATTTTCTGAGAGCTAGGAGTGTGTGATATGCCCAATGTCATCCAGTGGGTTTCCATGACTAAGCAGGGAATCAAACCCTGATCTCCAGGGTTGTAGTCCAAGGCTCAAACCACTACACCACATTGGCTGTCTGAACTTGAAGACCAGGTCTCAAATCCCCACTTGGCCATGGAAACCCACTGGGTAACCTTGGGCAAATGATACCCATTTAAACACTGGCAAGATGAAGGAGATCCCAAATGCTTGTTTGAGTGCTGGGCTGGGACTCTGAGAGACCAGAGTTCAAATTGCTGCTCAGCCATGGAAACCCACCAGGTGGCCTTGGGCTTGTGAAGAAAACCCCATGAGAGGTTCACTTTAAGATCACCGTATGTCAGAAAAGACTTGAAGGTATGCAACAACTCTGGTCTCTGCCAGTCAAAATAGTGGCAGCTATATTTTGCACCAGATGAAGTATCCCAATGCCTTTTTCACTGCAGGCCTGCAAAAAGTTTATTCCAGTAATCTACTGTATAGGACAGTGCTTGTATATGCTCAAAGAGTCATTAAACTAGTGCTGATTTGTTTCATATGTGGTGAGAATGTCATAAAATTCAAATTCTGGGAAGAATTTTCTATAACTAAATGGAAGATGATTATGCATTTCCCTCAATTACTGATCATCTTCCTCAGACATATGTAAAGAGCACCAAGAACTAGTTTGAAACTTACCACAGCAGAAATATTCATAACCAGTAAATGGAGAGAACATAAATGTCCAGCCCTGAAAAACTAGGTTACTAAAGCTGAAGGAATTGCTAAAATGGCAGTGATAACTGAATATGTACACTTAAGAGATGGTTTAAAAAAGCTACCCATTCAGAGAAATTTCTGGAATTATAGTCTCCTTTTACTGATGGTGCAATGGTGCAGTCAAAAATATGATTTAGATAGTAATACATGTAAAACAGCCTCCTTATTAATAAAGTCACATACAACTAGGTTTCTGGATTTTCTTTTTTTGTCATACTCTTGTGTGACCACAGTACAGAATCGAAGGCAGAGCTGAATAGATGAACTGGCTGTGTGCCATAGCACTTCTTAGTGATTCCCATCAGTTTTGTTAGGCAAATTTAATGGGTTCCAGTTTGTGGCAAACACATCAAGTAAGCAACATGAGTTCAAGACAGTGGTGCCACCAAAGACAAGCTTAACCCATCCATGCCTCAGTATTCCCTTGGCTGCCAGTATTCCCTTGGCTCCTCTAAAGGAGGTTCACTGTTGTGCTACAGACAAATTCTGACCTCTGTCAGAAGGTTCACCCTCCTCTCCGAATAATGACATATAAGAAACATTAATGTGTGTGTGCATACAGACATTTTACAACTCATGTGTCAGTGTTCTTGTCCTTGTGTTGTTCTGTAATTTTTTTGTGTGCCCCTAACTTCTGGTCTTGTATACTTTAGCCCCTCAGTATGCCATTTCCCAATCTTATATATCCAACCACTTTTCTTGTCTTCCCACTCACTATTGGGAGAAAGCAATAATACTGGAAATGTACTGCGTATGTGTGTACATGCGCCCTCTATGTAACTACCATCCTCACCATTCTATGACCAAAACTGGTTCCCAGCACTCTGTCTCAAAACACTCTGGAGTGTGACAGAGATTAAAAGGGGAACCAGATAGTTCCTGAGGTGTAGGTAGACAGGGAGGCAAGTAGTTTGCCAGTTGATCAAAACAGAATTTCCCCAAAAACCCCACCGATGCATGTCATCTCTTTATCCTTCTCAGCCTGGCTTGAGCAATCCTAATTTTGAGTGAAAGAATCCAATTAAATCATCAGGAATGTCAGATTTCTGCGTAGGTTTCACAGTCAATTGTGTGAAGTTTATTGCTGACACAAGCACAGCTACCTGACTACCACTTCCTAAGCTGCTTTATACCCCTAAAAAACATTATTTTCATTTGATTCCCCTTTTGATCCTAAGGAATTTGCTTACTATTACCTGCCAGAGAATCTGTCCTTGTGCAAATTCCTCCTGACAGCAATATGCAAACTCTTATTATGCTAAAGAAGAGGTAGTTCCCCATAGCCTTAGATGTCTTCTGTGCAAATGTGCTTACTGACCTTCAAGAGCATCCCCATAATAGTGCACAAATTATTTGGGCAGTGCTTTTCTTAGGAATGAGGAGTTGTGTGTGCATGTAGGTCCTCTGTAATGCTCCAGGAAAGAATTTCCTCTGCCAAAATCTCCCTTCCCTTCATTATTACAGCCAGATGGGAAAGACACCTCATATACCTAATATAAATAGAATATTATTGAGAGAGATGCAACTGGGAATGGATTTGCATGTGAGATAGCAGCCAAAGTCACAATCTTGAATCCTCAAGATACAACCCAATGAGCCTTTATTTTAGAGGGATCCCCTGCTGAACAGGGATTCTGGCATTAGTTTCTTCCATTCCCCCACCCCTGCCTAAAAATCAGCCTAATGCCAAGAGATAGAAGAGCAAAGAGGGGGATCAGGCCACGTGTTAAGTTTGTGGCAAATGGAGGGAAAAGGTACAGAAGTAAGGAAGTCACTGAGATTTTCCCCCTTTAAATAAATAAATAGAGAGAGAGAGAGAGAGAGAGAGAGAGAGAGAGAGAGAGAGAGAGAGAGAAGCCGTTGTCTTGGATAAAGAAAAAGATCTGCTGGAACTTCCAAATGCTTTGATGTAAATTCCCCCCTGCAGCAGCTTCTGTGGGCTAAATTGGAAATGGCTGAGATGATGAACAGAATCCTTTCAAGGACTTATGTCTTTGTAAGTGGACTCACATCTGGGCAGTTCTATAACATCCGTATCCAATAGACAGCTGCTCTTGCATTACTATGTAGCAGAGCCACAAAGTGACAAATGCACAATGGGAGCGAGGCATACCAGGACTGATGCACAATGGAATGTGCATTGCATCCATCCCAATGTGCATTGCATTCATCTCAAGGAGCATCATATCAATCTTAATATGCATCGGGCACCAGTGTGTGTCAGGCATTCTTGCCAGTGTCCTGTTATGTATCGTTGCAATTCAGTAAAGGGGTTTCTTAGCGCCTCTGCTATGTAGCTAGATATACATAATCACATAATTTAACAGGTCATATGGGATTCCAGCAGACATCTGTGATGAGGTTTCTTGTGATTTAGGCCCTTTTCACATGTGGGGGGGGGGGCGAAAACGCCCAAAAATGGAGCTTACCTGAAACCGGGTAAGTCTGTCGCCACATGGAGCAGTGCAAGCTCGCTACTCCACAGTCCTCCGGTGTCCCAAATGGCGGCTTCCGGTTGGTGGAGGCTCTCCACCAACTGGAGAAGCTCACCAGCTGGAAGCCCGCCCCCGGCAGATCTGCAGGCACGCACTTGCGCGCGCCTGCAAATCCACTTCGGAGCCGGGCGACGGAGCAGCGCGGGGCTGCGCGCTCCGTGCTTTTTAAAAACCTCGAAAAAGAGGTTTTTAAAAAACACGCAGCGCAGCTAGTTCCGGCCACTCCTGAGTGGATTCTGCTGTGGAACTACAAAAAGTAGTCCACGCCAGACCACTTTACGGTGTAGAAGAGCTCCGTGAGAGGTCGCTCTGCACCATTTCAGAAGCCCGGTATGGAAATGGCCTTAGTCTGAGTTCAAAACATTCAATTGCAGGGAGATCCAGAAGTGGAAAAGTATTGATGGAGTTTGTTCCACCCCAACCCAGATTTTGCTTTAAACAACATATTATTTTAACGATGTAGCTTGTAGCCACTGCTGCTGAGCAGTGAGTCAGGGGAACAGGTGGATACCACTGGGGTGTGTGCCGTCAGTGCCATGTATGGTAGATGTGCACCCCTTGACAAATGCACAACAGCACTCGGAGCTGACGATTATTCCTTGTCTCCTAAAGCAGGAGTCTGCAAGCCTCTGCCTTTGCTGTCTCCCAGAGCAAGCCATGTACACAGGACTGGGAAACAAGATGCTGTTGGACTACAGCTCCCATCAGGCTAACTAGGATAGCCAATGGTGAGGGGGTGGGAGGTGAAGGGCACTGCATGCCAACAATATTGCAAGACCACAAGTTGCCCACCACTGCTATAAGCCACGAGGTCTTCCTTCCCTCTAGGGATTGCTTGGCAGCTGTAGTTACGTACACTGTTCTTCTGCCAGCCCACTGATCTCTACCTCAGCTGTCCCTGGGAAAAGTACCACTCTTTCTTCTACTTCAGTGTGTTTGCCCATCTCTATACATGTTCATCAGCCCTAAGTAAATATTCAACCAGATCACTGAGCAGGCCATCTCTTAAATCTGCTAAAGATTTGAAATCAGTGGCAGTATACTGAGGCCTCACCACTGACAGCTGGTGCTAATGACACCAGTCTAGATGATAGCAGCAGAGTAGCATGACCCCAGGTCCAGCGATGATGGGTCAGGAGGTTCAGCAGTGAAAACACATCTCTGTCGAGAGGGATGCCCTGCTGGTTCCATATTGTACTGCACTACATTGTATTGTGCTGTATCTGTACCTATATTTCTCTGAATAAGGGACCCAAGATGGCTTACAGTGTAACATTAGAAGAATAAACAATAGCAATAAAATTAAAACAGTAGATAAAACAAAAGTTAAAACTGCTCAGGAGATGGCAGGATAGATTTCTCTGTGATGGGAAGTAGCTTTTTCTGCCACCTCACCACCACTTCCAACATACATGTATCCCAAAATTGTCATATGCTGGTATAATGGACTGTTTCACGGAATTAAGGCACCAACAGGATTCCAGCCAGGAATTCCATACAGATGATGCTCTGGCTTTTCAGATGAGATCATAGCAAGCAAAGCATCAAATCTTGATGGTAAAAGCAGTTCTTCTTGATGGCAAGACAGTGGTATATGCTGTTTAAGAGTGTAGTGGAGTCTCCTTCTTTGGAGGTTTTAAACAGAGGCTGGATGGCTATCTTTCGGGAGTGCTTTAACTGGGTATTCCTGCATAGCAGGGGGTGGACTGGATGGCCCTCGTAGTCTTTTCCAGCTCTATGATTCTATGAAATACAACCCTTTGTAGGCTTCCCTGTAGTAGACCTAGAAGACCTTTCTCTAGCTTGAAACTGACAAGAAGGAGGATAATCATATGCTTATGCAATCTGTGGACTAAGACCCTTCGTGGCTTTTTTAAATCATCAACTGCTGCCGCCGCAGCAGCAGCAACAGTATGACCACCACCAACCTTGGGAATGGCTACTTTTTGGCCTAGAGCTCCCAGAATTCCCTAGTCAACATAGCCAATGGCTGTCCTGGCTGGTGGGAAGGGGGAAATGGAAATTACAGCTGAAAAAGGTAAATTTTTCAAGCTCTGCATTATGAACACCATCCAATCATTTACCTCTGATATTCAGTCTGTGAATTATATATTATTAAGTATCTTATAAAATTTCCAGGACTGTTTTCATTTTTTAAAAAACAGGCAGTTCACAATAAAAAGAGATGGAATAAAACCACCAGTAGCTGAATAGTCTTCATTATGTAACCAAAATGGCATGGCTTGAACCTCAATCTGAAGACTGAAGCTCATTCTGAAGTAATCTATCCTACAACATTTTGTTGTGGGGTCCACTGGTATTTTCTATCACTGTGATTTGGGAGACATTACAAATCAGCAACTTAATTGCTTTGCCAAAATCTATTTCTTGATTTTTTTTCCCCAGTATCAAACAAAACTAAAGTTGGCCATGCAATCAACCATTCAGCAATTTTATATGTCTACTCAGAAGTAAGCCATAGGAGTTCAAAGGCCCTGCTCTCAGGTAAGTTGTTTCGTAGTCACAGGCTAAGGTAATTTATCTGCTAAGAAAGAAAACAGCCACCCTAGTGCAGAAGAATTGTATTTTTCTTACCGATTTTGAAGTAAGAAACTCTGTGTGGGAAATGAGGGTGATTCCATGAGATGTGACAAATCTGAGGGATGACAGAAAGCGTGTAAATCACATGCGTTATCAGGTTTCATCTGAATGTCTGTACAACCTATACAAGTTGAAGGATTAAGTACTGGACAAGCTTTCAGTGCAGGCAAGGTACTGTGTGGGCCTGGCGTGACACTCCGATTAAGACACTGACAGAGTGTACAAAAAAACCCATTTGTTGGCGTGACATGTCAGATGGATGAAGCATCCGTCTTTGTCCGTGTGAGTTCAGCTTTCTTTCAAAAGGCCGTTGTGGATCTATGATGGGGAGAACAGTGAGGCAAGTGGCACATTTGCTTAATACAAGCAACATGCAAAGCACACAACAGTGAAAATCAAAGTGATTTCTATAGCATTGGTAAGCTTGGTGAACAATATGATTTAATACAAGCGGCGTTCCCTTTCGTTTCTTACTTCCCAAAGCAGCTTGTATTGTGCAGCTAATTCTCCTTCTACCTGCGACTACATTGTGTAGGGAGCTTTACTTTTGTTTGATATTGAAAAATAAAATGATGGAAAATTGGAGCCAACAATGTGTTCTGATTATTCATGTGCTATAGAATATTCTCTCAACGTGACAAACCATGTTTATCTCACTAGGGATAAAGAGGGAGGAATTCCTTCTGATTTATATTCATTCATGTGAGCCACTGTTAAATAGCCACCTTATCATCAAGCCAAAGACAATGCTGTAGTTTTACTTTACTTGTCTGTAATTATGAGATTTCCATTTTCAGGATTTTACCTAACCACAGTACTGATGTTGGGAAACAAAAAATGATTGTGAGAACTGGTTAAAAGTATTTTGTCTATCAGGGTTATTCCTTTCTGAATGCCTAATCATTCATTTTCTTAAGGAAATTTTCTACTACCTCTGTCATGGATATTCTATTCTGAAAATACCACACCTGAGTGGTGTTCAGATTCCTTGCTGTGACTGTGTCTTGAAAAACTTTCCTTTGCAAACGATTTTCTTCCTTGATGAAAAAACAGTAAATAGTTTTACACAGAAAAAGTAGCCATTTTTTATTGAAAAATTTCCTCATAAATAGGATGAAGAAATACATTTTTAAAAGCATTGTTGCATAGTCAGACATACTACAAATGACCTCAGTTCTTTGAGTCCCATACACAAAAGTGCATAAGGAAACCCCAGATTTTGCAGAAGCACAAAAACATGGAGAGGTTTTCTAGGGGAGTTCTCCCTAAAGATTTCACTGAGTATGCCCCGTGGATATGGAGTACTGACTGTTTTGGGGGGATGAAGAGAAGAGTAGGGTGAAAAGAAATGGAATGCAGTGTTTTGAATCCTAAACAACAAACATCTTGTGCCTGAGGCCACTGATTGTTCTCATTTCAAGGAGGCAGTGAATCCACATTGGCTTTTAGCCTGAACTTCAAAGAAGCCATTTAACTTCAAAGAAGCCATGTGGGGAATGTGGTTCAGCACCATGGATAATCCTCCTGTATTTCAGACTAAAACTGAAAGCAGATTCTCTTGTGACATGGGAGTAATCAGCTACCACTACTCCATGCTGCAGTATTTTGTCAGAGGATGCTCTTGTAAATAGCATCACAGCTTCAGGGATTCCTGAATGAAACAGATTTTCTAGATGCAATTAAATCTGGTTTCAGCCCTTGCAGTAAGTCAAGAAGGCTTTAGTAGATGACCTACGCCAGGAAATGGACAACAGAAATATGTTCCCATTGGTTCTGGCAAACCTCTCAGCAGAATCAGCCCTGGCACCCCTTCGGGTCACCTCTCTGAGATGGGACTTGAGGGCACTGTAACAGTGGCTCAAATGGCCTACAAAATCCCTTATGGGCTGTTTTGGTCCACCTTGCTGTTCAATATCTAAATGAAACCACTGGGAGAAGTTGCCTGAAGTTTTGAGGTTTGATGCCACCAGTGTGCTGATGATGCCCAACTCTGTCTCTCCTTTCCATCTAACAGCAAAGAAGCTGTTTTAGTACGAAACCAGCTTCTGCTGTCCATAATGGACTGTATAAGGGTGAGCAAATTGAAACTTAATGAAGACAAGACAGAGGTGATCTTGCTCAATCAAAAGACAGAGCAGAGTTTGTTTGTTTGTTTGCTTGTTTATAATATCCCATTTTCTTCCAGTACAGGCCCCAATGGCGATTGAACCCGTGCTGGATTGGGCTCACACTCCCACTGAAATCTCATGTTCTTAGCTTGGGCGTACTTCTGGATTCAGCCTTGAGCCTGAAGATCTAGGTTTCAGCACTGGCTAGGAGTGTGTTTGCACAGTTAAAGTTAGTTTACCAGCTCTCAGTATAACAGCTGAAACAATACAAAACTAAACTGATTTTAAAAAACAAAAATTATAAACATTCTTAACCTCTGGTCCTACAGATGTTTTGCACATCAACTCCTGGAAATTTTGGCTTTTGCCCATGCTGGCTGAGGCTTCTGGAAGTTCAAGTCTGAAATACCTGGATAATCAGAAGCTGGGAAACACAGCTTCAGATTCAGGTATGAAGCAGCAAGTAACTGAGAAGAGAAGCTAACACTTCTGTTCTCCTTCTCTTGGCTGAACTGAAGGAAGGAGAGAACAAAGAGTGTAAAGCTCACAAGTATAATTCCACTTTACAGTTTAGAAATATGTCCAAACCAGGGACCCTTTCACTCTATCTATCTATCTATCTATCTATCTATCTATCTATCTATCTATCTAATCACCATACTTGTGATTCAACTGCTAAGCTCCATCCTATGAAATCCTTTGATTTGCAGTTTTGTGACTGCGCCCAAGATATACAATGCACCCTGCACCCAAGATACACAATGACTCATCAAATTATAAACCCCAAGAACCCATAGGATGTTGTCATGGCAGTTAGAGCAGAATCATACTGATACAATTGTGTCATGTGAAAGGATCCCTATCCACTAAATACAATGGAATTAACTCAGAATGTACTCTGCAAAGAACCCATATCCATCCTAGATTGCCTTGACTTTGGTTCCTGTTGCCTACCAATGCATTATAGTCTGATCCCCTGTTGTCTTACAGATATCCTATATGACAAGCAAATACGGTGTCTGAATGTGTTGGGTTATGCTGAGACAACTGAGCATATTAACCCACCAACAACAATCTGCCTGTGGTGTCTGGCTTGTGAGGTATCCCATGTTTTCCCACCACTTTCTTTTGAATTTCTAGTGATAACTGGACAGTGGCATATTTAACTTATGCATTCTTTTTGATATTCAGTGGATTGTGTGTGCACACACATATGCATATACTTATGATTGTGTGTGTGTGTGAAAGACAGAATGAAGGGGAGAGAGAGGGCACATGAACAATAGGAAGCAAAAACATAACAACTTCTCATATTATAAGCCTGGGGGCTGGAGACAGGGGAGAACTTAGCAAATGATCAAAGCACATCTTTCCTTCCTTTTGTTCCTCCACCATCAAAAACATCAATTTATGACTCCTCTTTGCTTCTCCTTGTTGTACATGAGGTGGCCTGCCTCGCTTTCCAGCATACATTACACCATTGTCTTCTGAAATGCCTAGCTGAAGCCAGCTCTGCACATCACATGGAATGCTTAAACTGTGCTGGTCTTTGTTTGATATCCAGTTTGTCTGGCATCTGACATTAGCATTGCTAAGTATCAAAATGTTGAGTGCGTACCAATTTGGATATTGTGTTGCCACATCATTCATCCAGCTCACTGCCAGGAGAAGGGAAGGGGAAACTGTCGGTGTGGGGGAGGGCAGGAGGACGAGAGGAGAAAGCAAAAAAGCATTACAGCTAAGGGCAAGTCTTCCAGGGAAATAGCGATATATGTGTTGCAGTAAAAATGAGCAACGCTAGCATCTTAGAGAGAGTGTAATGGCCCATTGTGTGATCACCACCACTGTTTCTAGAAGAATTCAGTTTCAGTCCCTCACATCTCAGACAGCAGGGCTGGGACAACCCACAAAGAATCACTGCCAAACAGAAGGAGTGATGTTATCTCAGATGGATTACCTATCTGACTCAATCTAAGGTAGCTCCTGATCTCCTTACTGTGGTATCATTGGAATTTCCCCCTCAAGCAGAGGCCCTTTTTTTTTTAACAAGCTTCCTGTGAGCCACAGTTTCAGGACCATCAACAAGGGTATACTTGAAATTTCTGTGCTTGATGGGGCTACATTTGAAGATGCAAGTTTGCAGTTCAGATATACTTCTGGGGTGAACCTTGAACCTGGAGTCCCAAGGTCCTGCAGTGGTCAAAAGTGCTTTTGCACACCAAAAGCTAGTGTTCCAACTGAGCCCATTCCTAGAAATGCCAGATCTTGAAAAGGTGACACACCCTTATTTCTATCCCATTTGGTTACTGTAATGTGCTCTGTGTGAGGCTGCATTTGAAGTGTGTTTGGAAATTTCAGCTGAAACAAAGAGATGCAGGAAGAGTGGTGACTACGACTGGTTACAAGGTTCATACAGTGCCTCTGCTTCAGTAGGTCCATTAGCTACCAGTCTGTTTCTAGGCACGATTGAAAGGGTTGATTATAATCTATAAAGCTATAGAGCTTAGGTCCAGGCTGACAAATCATACATCCCCGTGCGAGTCTGCCAGGGCCGCAAGATCATCAGGAGAGGCCCTTCTTTCTTTCCCACCACCTTCAAAGAAATGGCTGGTAGGAAAACAAGATGGGCCCTTTCTAGTGACTGTCCCTATTATTTATTTATTTAGGCTCTGGAATTTCCTCGCTAGGAAAGTGAAAATGTTGATCTTTTGTATATTTCAAAATAGGTTGTGGTGGTGGTGGTGATGATGAAGAAGATGATGATGATGATATGCCTTTCCTCATAATTGAAGCTCAAAGCAGGTTAGAAATTAAAAATGACTCCCATATTTCACATAATAGATCCAAATTGTCCTTATTTCTGTGCTGGAATAAATGCATGAAGGCTGCTACTATAGCAGTATTGCTTCTCTTCTCGAATTTATTTTCCAATTCATGAATGCAATGATCAACAGAATTGTTACAAAGTCTTCTGAACTCTAATTGGCTTTCACTCCTTTGTTGAGAATTAACATCATCATCTTCAACAATACTGTCAGAAACCCTTTGTGGACATTTACAAAGATTTTCTAATAGTGTCTTCTGGTCAGCAGGTCCATTTCTTTCCTTGGTTTCAATGGTGTTATTGAAAACAATAAAATTTTACATTTCTTGTCATTGTCTTCCAACATAGTTAATAAATTTCAATGCTGCCTCATTATCCAGATTTTTCTACTACAGCAGAAAGATATTACAAGTTTAAGATATCCCAATATTTCTAGTGTAATTTCAGAAAGAAAGGGAAAAATGGCTCTTATTGTGTAACCAAACAGCTCCAATTTTTAGATGACCAAATCTAAAATGAAAGATGCACTGAATAATTTGAGTGTGACAAGAATAGACTCTTTATCTGAATTTATAACTTTAACTGAATCCAAGTGTCCAGTCCATCAGTGAACCAACAGGCTTTAAAAAGAAGTGCTGTTATAAATCCACTTACCACTATCCTTCTTTTAAAAAAAGATACATACAACTGTTATATAAATCAAAATATTCCTTTAATCTCAGATACAACCAAATGGGGTTGGTGATTAAAGCAATGAAGAAACAAAATGTTGCTATCAAATTCTTTTGAAATGAAAGACTGAACAATTGCCAGATATGCCTTTCATGGCAGATACTTCATCACAAGATTCAGCAATTAATTTATCAAAAATTAACTCTTAGCCAGACAACTGTGACAAAATTTCAGATGTTATATGTCAGCAACTCTATGGCCAAATCTAAAATAACAACTTTTTTTTTCTGTAGCAAAGACAACTGCAAATTGATGCAAAACTGTGGTGCAAGAAAATTATAACTGAAAAAGTAAAAACATTAGAGATGGAAGGAATGCTCAAACACATACGAAAAATGGCTGAAAAATGTGTTTCTCAAATGCTGGGTAATGCTGATGAGAAGAATCTTCACAGTTCCAGCTGTGTTTTTTTATGCAGAAACTAGTATTTTCTATTCAGGAAAAAAATGCTGTTTTCAAAGACTTTCTCATAGCAAGATTTTAATTTTTTTCCCCCTAAAGTTATTCATTGCTTCCTTCAGGAATAAAATTAGCAAAGAATTTTCATCCCTAGCATATATTATGGATAATATAACATATGCATCTATCTCAAATACACATAAGCACAATACACATTTCTGGCCTGTGCCTGTACTGAGTAAATGTGAAACTAGCACTGTGACTATTGTGTTGCCTATTTCTTTTGAGTGGTTTTCATAAATATTTAGAGAACAATGATTTAAATTGCACCATTATTTCTGGAAAAAGTAAGTATTTAGACAGCATTTTGTAAATTCCTACGAGAAGAAACAGAATGAATTCCCCAATGCAATGAAGCTCATGGGTCCTCTGTACTTGAATCAATGTTTAGGAAAATATGTTTAAGAATGAATGTTGTTTTATTTTAACCCAACTCTGAAATGCCAGAGTTTCAAGAATATTGATTTTATACTGTACACCATAAAAAGCTATCATTCATTGCAGAACAAAGAGTAAAATCTATTCTGTGGAAAACTAATGCATACATAGAATCACTTCAACACATATTTTAAAGGACATTATGTAATACATTAAAAATAATGATTTTGAGACAAATTAAGCCATAACAGCCTCAAATCAGTTTGCCTACACAGTTAATATGTTGATTAATGTCCTGTTAGAACCAAGACACTCATTTTTATCTCATTATTCAACTCAGTGTTTTCCCAAAGCTATTGAATAAAAATGTAATTATTGCTCTAAATTATGTTATTATTAACTTTCACATGGTGTTTCTTGATAAACAGCATCACAAATAGTGGAGCCCAGTAGCAAAGAGACAAGAATAAAAACCACATCAATGAACAGAGCAATTTAGAAATATATATCTGAAAAGAATTTGGTCAAATAAAAAGTAGGGCAGGTTTTTAGTAACATACAAATGCAATATGAGAGCAAGAGGTTTGAAAAGTGGGGTGATGGATCTCACATTTTTCAATTAAAGAGCAATTGCTGTGAAAAATACATAGGCCCTTTCCACACGTGGGGGGGGGGGGAACGGGCAAAAACGCCCAAAAACGGAGCTTACTGGCAGCCGGGTAAGTCCGCAGTCCTCTGGCGTCCCAAATGGCGGCTTCCGGTTGGTGGAGGCTCTCCACCAACCGGAGAAGCTCGCCAGCTGGAAGCCCGCCCCCGGCAGATCTGCAGGCACGCACTTGCGCGCGCCTGCAAATCCGCTTCGGAGCCGGGCGACGGAGCGGCACGGGGCTGCACCCTCCGTGCTTTTTAAAAACCTCGAAAAAGAGGTTTTTAAAAAACACGCAGCGCGGCTAGTTTCGGCCGCTCCTGAGTGGATTCTGGTGTGGAACTACAAAAACTAGTCCACGCCAGTCCACTCTACGGTGTAGAAGACCTCCGTGAGAGGTCACTCTGCACCATTTCAGAAGCCCGGTGTGGAAATGGCCATAATGTTGTTGTGCTTTAAGCTTTATGTGGGAAGTAAATGCTATGGCTGCCACACAGAATGCAACAGCGTGGTAACATTTTGTGGGAGTTTTTCTGGGTCCACTGTACTTTGTTGGCTGTTGCCAATGGTGGGAATGGTGAAGGAACTGGTGACACATTGGCCTTACCACAAATAGAGATGTGAGAGAAATGAGAGCTTTGTGTTGGCTCCCATGTGAATGGGGCAGTCAATCTGTTCCAGGTTTTCAGCAAAACCTAAAAGGAGCAATTTAAGGTGCTGAACCTTATTCTCAAATAAGCACAGCACCCTGGATGCCTCCTTTAAAGTTTGGATTACACTCTGGAATGATTAATGCCCCACTGATATGGGAGCCACCAGCCATCATTATGAGAAATTACTTCCACTCAGATTTTAAGATGAACTTCTCAAATTTGCCCATCCTGGACCCATACACAAAATGAAGTGCAATTATATAGCCTGAAACCTGCAAGGCAATCTGTGAATTTAAAAACATGCACAAAAATGTATAGACTAGAGGAAAGTGTACCCCAAAATGTGCGTAGGAGAGGAAACTTCACACAAATGTACATAGTAGTAAAGAAAATTACTTAAAATGCACCATTAAGGAAGGGGTGCAAAAATGTATATATTAAGAGAAATGCACTTGAAAGTGTATTCTCATGCATACTTTTTTTTAAGCCACATCTTTATGCAGAAACACATTGGAACGAACATAGTGTTGAAAAATGAAGACTCGTGCAGAATCAAATTGGATATTGCAATCCATCCTTAACCAAAAATCAATTTTCCATCACTACATGTTAGTGGGAGTATGGGGCCAAGCAGAGTTGATGTATCAGGTGGTAGCCACAGGACAAGCTTTAATGTGTAGTTTTGGCCTTATACAATACATACAAAAACCCTTCAAACTCCCATATATATGGATATGGCTATATAAGTAATGGTCTTCCCAAATGTCATGCATGCTAATGCTTCTTTATGTTTTTTCTGATATCAGAAATCTCAAAGGGCCTTTTGTGAGTGACCTTTACCTAAAACAAACATGAGATCTGGTCTGTGTGACTGGATACTTAATGGAGCCTTGCCTCTGCCCCCCGCCCCTTTCTTGGCAGGGATATTATATTGTACACAATAACAAAAAAATCTACAAAGTCTTCAAAGATAACTGTATCAATACTCCGCATGAGTTTTATTCTAACTAAGCAGACTCTTTTCAGAGTTATGATTTTGGCATTGTTATGCAAAACTGTATTTTCATTCATTCATTCCCACTAGAATGGCGCCAGCTCCTAGTAATGTTATCTAATTCAGAATGAAAGAGTGCCGTTGAATTTGGCACTTGTGGTTTCTTTGGTTTCATGTTTAAGAATGATACATTTTAAAATGGGCTTTCAAAAATATCCTCCATTTACAACTGACAATTCCACCTAGCTGAATTTTCCCTCTCAGCGTTTATCCCTCTCATCAGTTGATTTTATAAAGTGAGGATTCTTAGATTTAACTTGATTAGATTTAACTAATATTCAAGGCTTTAAGTCAAACATTAGCTCAAAAATTCAAGCAAGTCTTAATTTAACACCTCGCTGATTGAATATCTCATTATATATTTACATGCTTTTTTATTTTTTCTAGATATTGATGCAATGAAACTCTTTCTCTCAGTCTTGTTGTTGTTGTTGTGTCTTCAAGTCATTTCTCACGCATGGTGACCCTAAAGTGAACCTATCACAGGGCTTTCTGGGGCTGAGAGTGTGTGATGTGCCCAAGGTCACCCAGTGGGTTTCCATGGAGAAGTGGGAAACTGAACCCTAATCTCCAGGTTGTAGTCTAATGATCAAACCACTACACCATGCTGGCAAAGTGAAATATCAAAGGTGTGTGCAGACTCACTAAAGTAGGTAATAAAAACAGGGAACTAGTCAGTTTTGATCCCAAGGCATGATTTGAGGCAATTATATGCTGTACCTAAGCAGGACTTGACCTGGTTGATGCCTGGAAGTGTCATGGTGATGGTGGTGGTGGTGGTGGTGGTGATGATGATGATGATGATGATGATGATGATGATGATGATGATGATCTTTAATTATATCCCACTTTTGGTCCAACACTGGACCTCAAACCAGCTTACAGATTAAAAGAATACAATTTTAAAAATATATAAATTAAAACAAGATTAAACTATAAAAGAATGATAACAGTTTTAAAAGAGATTAAAAAGCGTTTAAAACTGAAGCACAACAGTACCCCCTAACTCATTCTTTAAAGACTTTCTGTATTAAAATGCCTGCCTGAAGAAAAAGGTCTTTGCCAGCTGCCAATAGGACAATGAGGAGGTGGCCAATCCTGCCTCCCTGAGAAGGGAGTTCCAGAGTCTGGGGCAGCCACTGAGAAGGCCATCTCTCCCATCCCAACCAACTGTGCTTGTGACAGTGGTGGGATTGAAAGAAGGGCTTCTTCTGCTGAACTTAGAGCGCAGGCTGGTTGATACAAGGAGAGCAGTCTACCAAATAGCCTGAACTTGGGCCATATAGAACTTTATAGGGCATAACCAGCACTTTGAATTGTGCCCAGAAACAAACTGGCAGCCAGTGGAGCTGCTTCAACAGGGGCATGCTGTGGTCTCTACAACCATCCCAAGTTAACAGTCTGGCTGCAACTCATTGAACCAGCTGAAGTTTCCAAACACTCTTCAAAGGCAGTCCCAAGTAAAGCAAGTTACAGCATTCCAAATGGGAGGTAACTAAGGCATGTACCAGTGTGGCTAGATCTGATGTCTTAAGGAATGGGCACAGCTTTAAATGTGCAAAAGCACTCCTGGAAACCTGGGCTTTCAGGTTCAAAGCTGAGTCCAGGAGTATACCCAAACTGCAAACCTGTGTCTTCAGGGGAAGTGTAACCCCATCTAGCACAGACTGAATCTCTGTTCCCTGATCTGCCTTTCAACTGACCAGGAGTACCTCTGTCTTGTCCGGATTAAGTTTGAATTTGTTTGCCCTCATCCAGTCTATTACTGATGACAGAAACTGGTTTAGGACCAGAAGAACCTCCTTGTATTGAGGTAGAAAAGAGTAGTAGAGTTGGGTGTCATCTGAATATTGATGGCCCTGCATCCCAGAACTCCGGATGACCTCTCCCAGCGTTTCATGTATATATTAAATAGCACGGGGGACAAAGCAGAATCCTGAGGGACCCCACAGGCCAAAAGCCAGGGGGTTGAACAGGTGTCTGCTAGCAGCTTCTGGGCTCGCCCCTCCAGGTAGGAATGGAGCCACTGTAAAACATTGCCAAGTTCCATCCCAGCACAGTGGCCCAGAAGGATACCATAGCTGATAGTATCAAAACTCACGAAGAGGTCCAGCAGAACCAATAGGGACATACTCCCCCTGCCCAGTTTGATGCAGACATCACCGACCAAGATGACCAAAGCTGCCTTGGTCCCATAGCCAGGCCTGAAACCAAATTGAAGTGGATCTGGATCATCTTTTTCATCCAGAAACCCCTGGAGTTGGAAGGACACCACACAGTCCAATACCTTGCCCAGAAATGGACACTGCCTGATAGTTATCCATTATAGAGGGATTCAAGGAAGGCTTTTTCAAGAAGGACCTCACAAGTACCTCCTTTAGGCAAGCTGGAATACTGTCTTGGTGTAAGGAGGCACTGACTATCCTATTCAGGAACTCAGCCAGTCCCCTCTGGCCTATTTGATAAGCCAGGAAAGGAAAGGGTCTAGCACACATATGGCATGTCTCACCTCTCCAAAGATCCTATCCACATCCTCAGGCTGAACAAAGAATCCAACAAAACTGGACAAGCAGGGACCAAATCTACATCCATTGGAACTGTATCAAGTACAGCATCAAAGTCAGAGCAGATCTGAGCTACTTTATCTGCAAAGTGTTGTGCAAATTCATCACAGTGGGCTGTCAAGTGGTCTGTATTTTCTACTTGAGGACTCGTGTAATAGACCTCTGACCACTCAAAACAGCTCTGCTGGATGGCTCCTTGCAAATGCAATGATAGTAGCAAAAAATAATTTCTTTCCTGCTCGCACTGCCATGAGCAAGCCTGCAAATAGGCTCTAACCCATGTTCAATCAGACTCACTTTGAGTCTTCCACCAACTTTGCTCTAGTCACTGTGTACTTTCTTCATCATTGCTAACTCCCTGGAAAATCAAGGGGCTGGTTTGGCTCCACTCCATGAGAGGGGATGCTCAGGAGCAATTATATCCACCATTCTGGCCATTTCTCTATTCCAGAGGTCAGCCAGAGCTTCAACAGAATCACCTGTGGAGGTGACAGGAAAGTCTCCAAGAGCCATCCAGAATCCTCCTGGATCCATCAGCTTCCTGGACAGACCATCCTAATTGGTCCTGAACCCCTGCAGAGGTTTGGGGTCCCAATGAGTCTAAACCAGGTAATGATCTGTTTGTGACAACAGAACTGTGGAGAGTTCCTCCACGCCAGGATCACCATCAACCCATTCAGGACAGAAAACAAGGTCCAGAGCATGTCCAGCAGCACGAGTAAGGATAGATACCATTGGGACAGAATTATGGTTGTCATCGAGGCCACGCCGTCCAGAACCATTCCCAACAGGGCAGTCTCAGCATGAATGTTAAAGTCCACCAGCACTACTAGCTGCGGAGTCTCCAACCCAAACCCCAGGACATCTGCAGCTAGTTCAGCAAGGAAGACTGTTGAGCAGCAGGGTGGCAGTACACCAACAGAATTCCTGTTCTGTTCTGTCTACCCACTTTTAGGTATACACATTCAAAACCTGCAGATTGTGGGACAGGGCACCTAGTTAGAGGGATGGAATCATTATAGATCAATGCAACTCCACCTCCCTGTCCTCAGGTCTCACCTGCTGCTGCACAGAAACACCTGGTGGGCAGAGCTGAGAGAGATTATTCCCCGCCCCACACGGTCTCATCCAGCCAGATCTGTGTAATACAAGTCAGAGATCACTTGTGAAACCATCTTAGCTGTTGTGGAGGGATGGCAATATCACTGTCCTCTCTTCTTCATGTATTCTTAAAAGGTAGGCCTGTGCACGCCCAAACTGTCTGCCCTCCATCCCCTAAACTAGTTTTCTGTCACCAGTTACATCAGAGAACCCTGTCCTATTGCTTGTGCAGTCAGCTTCTCTATGCATAATGGAAGAAGCAGGAGTATCTCATTCTTACCCTCAGGCAGCAAAATGTCTTGAACTGGCTCTGATTTTACTTACAAGATATTGTTGGCAAGAGTTCAGCCTCTGGATGCTATTCATCACAGGCAACCTCTCCAAGCTTTCTCTATCACCTTCAACCATTCTATAGCACTATGGTAAGCAAGTGAGGTGCCCTGTGTTCATCATAACCATAACAAAACTTCCCTCCTCACTTCTAACAAAAAAGTCTACTCTGCCTGTTTCTCCTACATTAGTCCTCTCCATCTAGTGCTCTCCTCCAGAGGCAATGACCTTATTCACCAAGTCAGGCCTTTAGCAACCAAACTCACTTGCTATAGAACCATGTTTTAACTCAGCAAGTGCTATATTTTTCTTTCACTTTTTAAAAATTCTTTTAATTTTTTAAATCCTCTTATTTATTTTATATTTAAATTGCATTTATACAGCTTTATTGTAAGGTGCCCTGAGACCCATTTGTAGGAGAAAAGGACATAAATCAGGTAAATTAGCTTGAAATAATGGACTACAATTCCTGTAAAGTTTTACAAATGACTATTGACCCTGTAAATTTATGTGAGATGCAGATAACACTTCATGGTGGGCAAGACTAAGGGAAACAGGCAGACTGACAATTTTTGGGTAGGTAGAAAATAGTCCTGCTGTTGTTCGCCATCTCATGCATGTCTTCTACATGAGAAGGTCAGTGGGAAAGAGCCCAATCCCAGAGCCCGTTTTTAAAAACCAGAAAGGAAGATAAATCTGAAGTAGATGCTAACAGGAGATTTTATAATGTCTGTGAATTTGGCAAGAAGCACAGGCTTTGCAAAACCATTGCAAACACAAGTATTATGTGCTTAAATAAAATATATATATTTAATCCTCTTCTACTGCCAGGTATATCTAGGTATAACAAGACAAACCTTTCAAAACAGTTCAGAAATCAATGTAATTTTTACTTAAACCCACAGGGAATGCCCCTGGAGTTAAAAAAAAATGTGGTTCTGTTACTGAGTCAAGGTTCCTCTGGCATCTTCCATTAACACTTCTAGGAGTTGTCATGTATTTCTTCAATACCAATCCCTCCTAGTTAGTAATCTCATCCTTTTCATGTTCCAGAAAGCTTGGCTCTTGTTCAAGTCAGTTCTCAGGCCCCACATGGTATGACAAGACATCATCTTTTTTCTTGCCCAAATTAGAAACACCCTGCACATTTTCTAGAGCAGAAAAAAGGATTTAGATGAGCCATTGTTTTGAAAAGTTGCAGGAAGTGGTTTTCAGAAAGCCCTCTCCCATTTTCTTTAGGTTTATTTTTCCAAGGCAGCAATCTTATGTATACATATCTAGGAATAAGCTCCAATGAACACAGTATGACTTATTTTTAAGTAATCTCTCATAGGACTGCACTGCAAAAGTCTGATCTTCTGATAAATAAACTCCAACACCTAATAAGTACTGTTGTAGCAATCAAACACAATCTGTCCTACATGTGCTTTTGCAGATAAAGTGCTGTTGTATGATCTATCTTCTGCATCTCTCTTTCTGTATTTTTTCCCTCACAGTGGTGGATTTGGGGCACATTGAGCTCCTCTGTTGTGCAGGAAGGATCCTTAGGCAACTTCAGGGGATTCCATTGGTGGCTTCTTGAGGCAACTTCAGAGAATGCCTCTCAGTTGCTTCCCAAGGGGACTTTGGGGAAATTCTTTCAGATGTTTCCCAAGATGACTTGAGGAAATTTTCTCAGTTACTTCCTACTTTGGTTTGTGGCATCTAGAGGTCTTTCCCTGAGGAACCAATTTTTCTAGGAACGAAGCATTTTCTTAGCATTCAACATTCACTATATGATTCCTGAGGAAATTCATTTTTCCCAATGAACCAAAGCTTTGTAGTTTTTGAATGCTGTCTACAATATAGTTGCATTTGTTTCAGAAAAGTATTGGCTAATGCCTGTCACATCACTGATCAGAAGTAGCAAAGCCAGTCTAGATTATTTTACTGCTTGAGGCAGAAGTGTAATTGGTTCCTCTCAACCCATCAAATTACATCCATATTATTTTCCCAGTTGAGGCAGGAAATCCCCTTCTTTGGCAGAAAAGGAACAAAGATGCTCAATTTTATTACTGAATTAATAGAATGTAAAAAACAATTTACTGTCCTTTTCTAGTACTCAGAATCATTTGATTGAAGCAACCATATCTCTCAGCCTAAAGTATGACCAGTATGACAAACAATCCTTACAATCTACCTGCTTATCTTGTTTTAAAAAGCAACTAAGCTAATATGTGGAACCTGAAATTTTCAAGGCAAAGTTTAGAGAAGATATTTGATTCTTGTTTCTGCCCTATCTACTAGGGTTGCTAGGTCAAGAGCATCTCAGTGTTGGGAACTGGGAGATATATACTACTGGATCTCTCAAGCAGAGTAGTCAAATGGGCAAGCCAGAAGCTTGCAGTTATGATGGCATCATCATCATCCCAGAGTCTGCTGGGAAGATGAGCATCTCCCAGCATGCATTTGGCTGAGGAACTTTTGAGGAGGGTATGGTCTCTGACAAAATGGCTTTTTCTATCAGAGTTATACCAACTGTGGTCTGATCAGCTGATGGAGTTTTTTACTTATCCTTCACACAAATCTGATCCATTTGAAGTAAGAAGGCTGAACATTATCTTCTGAGCTGTGAGATGGCATCAACAAATTTCAGAGCCTCTCTCCCATCCAGCATGGACACAAAAGAATCAAACTCTTCTCCCAAAGTTCCAGTTAAAAAAAACAAAAACAAAAAAACTTTCTGTTCATCACTAAGATTAAATCCATTTAATCTCAATTGTTCAAGGATTGTGACCAGTGTAATTATATATGCTTTACAGTGCCTCTTGGAATTATTGTTTCCAGCTCTCTAAGCCAACTTGTCTGAAATTTAGAACACTTGTAGCCAAACGATTTTTAAAGATTATTCAACATTTCTTTGGCTGCGTTGTACTCTATTAGAGATATTAATTGATTATACTCCAACGAACTAAAGATTCTGGCTGGCATCATGTTAGGCAGTTACAACACTGTGAGCTAGACTTATAAAACTGTCTTGTGTTCACATTTGCATTTGTGGCACTATTGTCATGACTGCCAGTGCCCCTGAAACCCCCTTAAAAGCCAATTGGCCCTCTTGAGTGACATAGTTCTGGGATGCTGGCTAGCGTGGTGTGGTAGGACGATGTGACCACTCCCCTCCCACCAGTGAACCACAAGCTGAACATGAGTCAGCAGTGTGATGCGGCAGCCAAGAAAGCCAACGCGATTCTTGGTTGCATCAATAGGAGTATGGTGTCTAGATCAAGGGAGGCAATGATACCACTCTATTCTGCTTTGGTTAGACCTCATCTAGAATATTGTGTCCAGCTCTGGGCACCTCAATTCAAGAAAGATATCGACAAGCTGGAGTGTGTCCAGAGAAGGGTGACCAAAATGGTGAAGGGTCTGGAAGCCGTACCCTGTGAAGAGTGTCTTACGGAGCTGGGTATATTTAGTCTGCAGAAGAGAAGGTTAAGAGGGGACATGATAGCTATGTTTAAATATTTGAAGGGATGTCATGTCAAGGAGGGAGCAGGCTTGTTTTCTAATGCTCAATGGATTCAAACTGCAGGAAAGGAGATTCCACCTGAACCTCAGGAAGAACTTCCTGATGGTCAGAGCTGTCCAGCAGTGGAATATGCTGCCTCAGAGTGTGGCGGAGTCTCCTTCTTTGGATGTTTTTAAACAGCAGCTGGATGGCCATCTGTTGGGAGTGCTTTGATGTGTGTTCCTGAATAAAAGGGGGTTGGACTGGATGGCCCCTGGGGTCTCTTCCAACTCTATGATTCTGTGAACAATGATGCACGGAGCAGAAGTCAGAACACTTGCTGAGTTCCTCTCACAATTCTTTGTTTGCTGGCAGAAGGGTGTTGGTCAGATCATCCTGCAGTGCCCTCGTCACCAGCACAACTGAACTCCATTGCTTGGGAACACTGACTGGTTTTTAAGGTGGATTTCAGAGGTCATACAAGGAGACAGATAGTAGCTATGATACTATAGCTACTCCTCTGAGGCAGAATCTTGGCCTATATCTTGTGCTATAGAATTCTTTCTCTCCCAAACAAGGGTGTTTTTTCCTGCCGGTTTATCTCTTGTCACTCATGAACATTTTGGACTTTAAACACAGTATGAATACTATCTCTCCCTTGCTGGCAATTATGATTGTAAGTCTTATAGTTTTCTTAGCAACAATTCTGTAATTTGCTAAGGACATTTTGCTTAGTTAACCATTCAGGTTAAAAAAAACCAGTAACCCCACCCCCGAAAAGGAAACAGCACTTGCTAATGTCCATGTTTCAGGGTGCAGGGGAGACATGTTCTCAACAATATGCAAAAGGAAATAGAAAGAGCTTCCCCAGAGCAAACCTTAACATCATCAAATGCAGCTTCTATGTGACATCTTCTTTGTGCAAGCCAAGCACTGTAGTAGCCATCACCCTGCCTTTAAAAAGAGACAGATGCATGCAAAACTATGCAATTATTCCAGCCTCCAGCAGGCCAACGCCTCAAAAATTATTTGCGAAGCATGAAAAATTACATGTAGAACACTTACCAGAAGCCAAATGGAGTCATTTTAAAAGCTTAAACCCATGACACTTCTCCTTTATGAGCCTCTCTGAAGTCAAGGTTTAGAGGACACGTTTTGTGGCATGCCTTATCTAACATATAAATGTTTGTGTGCAATTGCATGGAGTCTGTATTTTTTAAAAATATTAGAAACCCAAAGCGTATGATTAAGAGAAGTGAAAGTACAGATGAATGAATAATGGCTGAATAGAAGCACTGAGATATGGTGAGAAAAAAATATAATACATTGAAATCAGAGAAGGGATACTGATCTAGCCACACACTGGCAACACTGGATACAAAACTACTCTTGTGAATGGAGAGTTGTCATTCATCCATACAGAATCAGGGAAGTGTGGATACTGAACTGTTGAGGAGGAGGAATAGGAGTAATAGTGAAGGGTGTTGAGTTTGATTGAGAAAGGTTAATTACATATGAAATGAGAGTGGGATTCAGACTATGTTTGCTCTAGATTTTGTGTGATGTTATATCAACACTCAGATTCTCTGTTCCTGTATTAGCAAAATCAACCCATTTTGTTTGGTTTCGTTTCAGCATTGTTTTAATCCCATGAAGCATTTATACTGTTATTTTTTTAAAAAAATTGCAAAACATGAGTGGATAGTAAAATAGCTCCAGAATTAAACTACTCAAGGATATGTAAGTGATCCAGTTTCTCATAAAGATTTGATCTGCTAATTAGCCACACCAATTTTATGGATCATTGCCACCTACTTAAAACATATTGTTATATGTTCATAATCTTTTCATAATGAGCTTTTATGGAGAGCAGAGGCCAACTTTAGCACAATGTTCAACAAAGCCACCCCCTCCCCGTCTCTCTGCTTATTCCCACTCCGCCAATTGGTATATGCAAACTCAACTAATTAATCCTAACCAGATTCTGCATGAAATACAGATAGCTGAAGATAATTTGAAATTTCCTTTTTCATCTGCTCTGCATGCCAAAGTGGTAAGTTCCTGCTACAATGACATACATTAAAAAAGGCATTTTTCACATGTGAACAGCCTGATCTCATACATGTTCATCTGGAAGGGAGGATTTATCTCCACATTATGTTAAATGTGTAGTGCAGTATTTTCTTTTCTTCTCACACATACACCCAAGTGGGTTGGAGCTGTATCAAGTCATACTGCCCACGGGCAGAAGACGTTTAAGCCTCCTGCAACTGTTTTTTAAAACTAATTCCTCTCCTCAGAGGAAAGTTTATAAAAAGAAGAGGGGGAACCTATTAGTATCTGCAACCTTTGATTATGCTTTTGTTGTTGTTGTATGCCTCCAAGTCATTTCCAACTTACGGTGACCTTGTGGCAAAGCTGTCAGGGATTTTTCTGGCAGCCGAGAGTATGTGCCATGCCTAAGGTCATCCAATGGGTTTCCACGGCTGAGCGGGGAACTGAACCCTGGTATGCAGGGTCATAATCTAAAGGTCAAACCACTACACCACGCTGACTCTCACGAGTTACGGTTTTACCACTGTATATAGTTTCAGCATGAGTCCCGTCAGGTTTAGTGGAGTCTGCCCTCACGGAAATGAACGTACAGTGCAAAGGTTTTTCTTCCTCCAATACTTCTCACCTCAGAGACCAAGATGCTGGTTTTCCTCTTCTCCGTCTCTCTCCTCTTCTCCATTTCAAATGCTACCACCCACAGTTTCTCAGTCTCCTTTCCTTTGCCTCTCTTTGCTATGGTCCTATGTTGCCCTCCTGACCCCTTGAACTTTAGCTCATTTTCTTAGGAACATACACAGTGGCAGCTGGTGGCTTCCTTTTCAGTGGTATATTAAGTCAGCCATGAGTTTGGTTCAGTACCTTGGATAAGTTCTTGGATAGCTTTATTGCCACAATGCCACTAAGCACAGTCGTATTATGAAGTCAGGTCACTCATCTACCCAGCTCAGTAGTGTGTAACCTGGCCAGCAGTACCTTCCTATGATGATACACAGGATTCTTTATCACCCCTTCTTGGACACACGAGGGTTTGAATCTGAACTGTCCTGTATGAACTGACCTGTGTTTTGAGATCTTCTGGGGATGAGTTCCGTCTGTCCCGCACCCTCACAGGCAGGAACATTGGTGAGGGCCTTCTCGGTGGCTGCTCCCAGGCTCTGGAGCTCCCTTCCCAGACAGGCTAGACCGGTAGCCTCCTTGGTATCTTTCTGTAGTAATTGTGATTTGTCTGTTGTTTTTAATATGTTTTCCAATTTTTTTTTAATTATTACCTGCTTGTTTAATTTGTGTTTTAACTTTTGTATGTTATGATTTTTTTAAGCTCTGTTTTCTTTTTTAAAAGGAAAAAAGTGGGATACTAATAAAAAAAAAAGAAGAAGAAGAAGGAGATGATGATGATGATGATGATGATGAGAACTTACTTATATGGGAGGACAGGCCTTGTATAATCCTTCATTCATTGTTGTTGTTTTTAATTTAATTGGTTTTAATTTATGATGGTTTAATTGCTTTTCAACTTTTGTGTGCTGTTGATTTTCAACTGTATTTTAAATGTAGTAAGACACTACCTTTAAAGCAGGATAGATGAAAAAGCATATGTACCTGGGATGTTTTGCATGCAAAGCAAGTATTCTGTCATGGAGCTACAGCCTTTAGAACTGAACTGCTGTCTTTCTTCCTAACTTGGATGGGAAAAGAGTGGGGTTTTTTTCCTATGAGTAATGCGGTCATAGCAAAATGTATGAATTATTCACACACATATTTAAATAAGGAATGGGAGGGTGGAAATGGGCTTTAATCAGCTTCTAATTTCTAATATATGGCAGGTGTACCAGTACATAAATGGCTTAGAGAATACAGTGCTGTTAAGACTCTGTGAAATCCCTGTGAAGTCCTCTTTATTAAACTTTGGCACAAACAAAAGCTTCTTTACACACACTCCAAATTAATTTCCTAAGGTAAGATTTTAGCCAAGAGGAAAAATAATGGCAGGTGTTTTGTGATAAGTTTACGGACAGTGGAATACCAGTAGGGCAAAGACAGAACAGAGAAAGCCAGATCATAGAATCATAGAGTTGGAAGAGACCACAGGGCCATCAAGTCCAACCCTGTGCCATGCAGGAACACAGATCAGAGCACTCCCAACAGATGGCCATCCAGCCTCTGCTTAAAAACCTCCAAAGAAGGAGACTCCACCACACTCTGAGGCAGCATATTCCACTGCTGGACAGCTCTGACTGTCAGGAAGTTCTTCCCGAGGTTCAGGTGGAATCTCCTTTTCTGCGGCTTGAATCCATTGCTTCTTGTCCTAGTCTCTGGAGTAGCAGAAAACAAGCCCGCTCCCTCCTTGACATGACATTACTTCAAATATTTAAATATGGTTATCATGTCCGTTGGACACTCTACAAGTATATATGCTCTTAACATTTGTAAACATGAGAGTTTAGAATCCAAAGGCAGTGTGCCAGAGCCTGGGAAAATTACTACAGCTCTGAGGATCCACAGCCAGCATGTGGTCATGTAGCCCCCAAAAGTAACTTTTCCAGGCTCTTAGTCTCCTATGCATATAGCACATTGTTGTTATTGTTGTTGATATCATTATTATTTTCACTTATTATTATTATAATATTCACTTATAAATATTATATATAATATTACTTTCACTCACAACAATGAGATTCAAGGCAGCTTATACCATATCAAGGGGAGATGGAACAGCTTAGCCTGAAAGTAGCACAACTAAGGATTCAAGGGAGTCCTTCAACTTTCTTGCCCTGACAGTCTACAAAAAAATAAACACCATTAAACACACAGAACCATAACCTCCCATTGCCTGGGAGTGGGGAAGAGGGTACTGTTGTTGTTATTGTTGTGTGCCTTCAAGTTGTTTAAACAACTTATGGTGACCCTAAGCTGAACCTCTTACAGGATCTTCTAGGGCTGAGAGTGTGCAATGCACCCAAGGTCACCCAGTGGGTTTCCATGACTGAGCGGGGAATCAAACCCTGGTCTCCAGAGTCATAGTTCAATGCTCAAACCATGATACCACACTGGGTCTCAGGAAGGTACTAACAAAGCAAAATAGATGGATTTTTCTAAGCCAGAAACACCTCAGCTTCTTCAAGATAATAGCAAGGTGTATTAATTCAAAGGGCTCTACTGCACCTAAATATGGGATGTTCTTCCTCATACTCCTGCTATACTAACCACAATTGGTGCTTGGAAGGGATGTAAGATTACTAAGGGCAGCTTAAACATGAAGCCTTCACAGAGAAGGCTAGAGAATATAGGCTGCTGTGAGCAGCAAGAATAACAACAAGTGGATCAGAAATCTGTGTCAAAAAGCAGTAACCCATAGCATTACATGTTCTGTATACAATAACTGTATAACCCAAATACAATAACTGGACAGTTCATGAATGAACACTAAATAAAATGTTACTGGAGCACAAGACCCATCTCCTGTTTTCTTCTCTCCTTATGGCACCCTTGTGGTATAGAGACACTGAGGAGCAAGGGTAGAAATATGGTGCTGGCTGAGACAAGTCTCAGAGTCTTAACTTGGATGGCAGTCCACAGTGTCACCACTGAAGTCTAGAGTAGGATTCTTTTGGGAATACAGTGCTGTTCTATTACATTATCAACTCTTCAGAGTCTAGGGTTCCAGCTCTGTAGCTCTATGGCACAATATTGTATTAATAGCTACCCTAATTAGATAAAAGGTTCACATCCTCTTTCAGCAAAAGGGTTATCAGACCTTTATTAGGACAATCCAATCCTCCTGGGTCTGCAAAACTGGACTTGCAATCTCGCAAGAATTGATTTCCATTCTTGAGCTACAGGACTTCCTGCTTCCAGTCAGGCCGGAAATGCCATATGAACGCCCTTGCATTTTAGCACTTCTGCTTCTGGGCAATTTCAGGAAGCAAAATGGCAAGAATGAGGGGGAAAGGGAAGTCAAGAGAAATGAAAAGGTTGAGTGGGAGGTTACTTGAACGAATACTCAATGTGATTCTGTGCAACAAATGACTTCAGTCCTCATTAAACTTCTGTCTGTTTGACTAATACAACCGCATTGTCTATTCACAGTCTAAATAAGCATTGCAATTAAATTAAACCAGAAAGCTTCATTTGCATGCCAGTAAGAAAACACAGAAATACTTATCGATCAGAAAAGCATAAATTAATCTGACTTAAAATAGGTCCCTTCACAACAGTCAGTCCAGATGAAAACCACTGGAAGCCGTTTTCTCAGCCACTTCACTTAAGTCTTAATGAATTCCACAGACCAGGATGTACCCCTGAGTATATGGCTACATATACTATCCAGAATGCGATGACCACTGAGCGCTGCGTAACGCGCAGCAGGTGTTTCTATGGGAGACTTCAATGAAAGAAACCTGGAAGAAGTATCTCTGATCAAACAAAAGGCGATTTGTTACCTTTCCCCACGGGCTTATCTTGTTTTGTGCTTTTCTCAGAGACGGCAGTCTGGTTTATACCTGGAGTATACGCAGCACTGAGAGCAAGATGCTCCCAGCTGAGCACTACCGGATTTGGCTTTGAGGTGTTGTTGTTTTTTCAAGTTGTACTTTACAGTGCAGCTATAAAATACTCAGCTGATGTTTCAAGCGTATTACCGTAGTATCTCTTTTTATAAAAAAAATTACTTCTTGGGTGGGAAGTTTTACATAAATTCTGTTACACTTCCCCATCCTCGATTATCACTGGACTGAATGCAAGAAGAATTAAAAATAAATAAATCAAAGCATGATTCACCCAAGCCTGGTGTTACACACTGACATCGCCTAAGTTAACAATTCAAGGGTCAGTATTTGCAAAAGTAAGGACAAAGCTTACAAGCATTTGGATCCGGCTAGCAACAATGTGCACCTTGGGATAATGGACTTAAAACAATTGCAATTAACAGGCTGTAGACAAAGGACTAAAATTAAAAAATGAATAGTGTGGCACTTGCAGCTTGCTTGTAAAACAGCACTAAGCCAACTTAATCCATTTTAATTCAGAGGCGGGCGGGGGGAAAACCCTACCAGTGCAAATGAAACAGATTTGGGGAAGGGGGGTAAAGTTCAGCTCCTGAGAAAGTGCGATACATTCACCTGTGACAATTCTTTCTGGAATGATAAAGTAAAGGAAGTCTCTTAAGAACTCTGAGTGACTCCGCGAGGTCCCCGGAGATCAGGTGTCAAAGTTGTCTATCAGATGCCTGAAAAGAAAAAAGGGAAGCATTACGCACTGCTATTGTGAGACAGTTGTCATTGACTGATCAGGCCTTTTAAGCAAGCTTTCACAGTCAATGAAACCACCTGAATAGATGAAAGCCAGACAGCTTCTGACAAACAAGAGACTGTGGAATATTCATTGTGCATCTGTGAGGGAAAGATTAATGTATTAGAAATTAAAATGGGACCGGAACGTATGATCTTGCTCTAACACTTGGCCAGACCTGTGTCACCCATTGCTAGTGCCTGAAGTCGACAGACAATTCTGCCAGGGTAACTGAGAATCATTAAGCATCCTGCTATTGTGTGTGGTGAATAATAAAACTTTCCCCCTATTCTTTGCCTGGAGCTGACAATGAATAATTCTGGAGCTATTTGCAATGTTAACAGCACCTATCTTGCCCATCCATTCCTTTACGATAAGGATGGAAATGTGCATTTCAACAGTCTGTACAGATACTGATTCACAGGCATTTCAAAGGACACCTGTCATTCAAGTGAAGGACCTGTCAGTCTCCAATGTACGATGGTGCCAGGAATATGGCCAAAAAGATTATCTATACTTTATTTCTTTTTTCTCCAACTCAGATTACAATGCTGTTACATTTGCTATAGAGTGACAAGTGATTTACGTTCACAACTGTAACGCGTTTAAAGCTACAGGGTGGAGTCGGCAAAGAACAATTCTCTTAGCCTTATTCTTCCAGGGTTTACAGCAGTACCTAATATACAATCACAAATGTGATCTAGAATGGCATTATAAGAGATAGTAGAATCATTTAATCCACTGGCTAACAGAAAGGTGACATTGGTGGGCGTAACATCTTCAGACGTCAGTCTCCAAAGCAGGGCTTGAAAGGAAGAACAAGCCGGAAGGCATACGTGAGGAGGACCGCTTTCAAACTTCAGTAATCATCGTTGTTTAGTGCTGGGGAGAGGCATGTAACAAATTCCTTTCAACAAATTATGAAGAAGCAGACTTGTCATGCTGAATGAAATGATGCTAATGGTGGACTCAGTGGCATGAAGTCCCTTTCGATCTTTTTATTTAATTTGACGGCATTTCCCCAATCGTTCAACAAATATTTAAGATCTTGAAGACAATGACATGCATTTTGTCTCATGGGACTTCTCTTTTATGGGACTGCATTATATGATCCGCCAGTCAAGAAGTATTTGGCCGCACTATATTGAAGCACATGGCGTGTGTTTCCTTATTTTGTAGATTCTGCTCAGAGCTTCCTATTTTCCGTTTCCACATTCTTACTTCTATATATCTATACCTGTATCTATAGATCAATATTCCATATTTCATATCTCATATTTTATTTTTCTTCTACGATGAAGCCCAAGGCAGTAGATTAGGGCTCCCTCTAAGGGCCTTTCTGCACTACATTGTTACTGTGCTATTATTGCACTTTCAAGATCCTGTGGAATTCTGGAGTTTGTAGTTTGCTGAGGCCAAAGAGCTTTCTGGCTGAGAATTCTAAAGGCCCCTCCCTAAACCCAGGATTCCACAGGATGTTGAAAGTGGAATAATAGCATTATAACTGTGTAGTGTGGAAAGTCCCTTAATCTCCCAATCAGGTTCTAACCAGAGCCAGACCTGCTTAGCACTGGCATATATTGGTTACCCCTTCTACTATTATTGCTACTATCTTATCGCTGTTCTGCTACTGCCCATATCCTATCATGAGCAGGGTGTTGTACCAAATAAAACAAAGATGTGCTCCTGTGACACAACTTGAGAAAATGAATTTTGTTGGACTACAACAGCTGCCGTGGTTTTGATTAGTACCTGGGATTTTTTAATCCCCCAGCCCGCACAAAAAGCATAGTCCTGAAGGGAAAACTAACCTGGCTTCATTTGGGCTACCCTCCCCTCCCACACACAAATTCTTGGATTGCATAACTTGGTTTCAGGAAATTTCCTCCAAAGAACAAGCTGACACTGTGAGCATTACATGGTATACTTCATTCTCTACGAGACCAAGGAACTAAGGAATGAGTTACACAGCAAGGACTGGGGAACAGTCAGTTACCTTAAAGGAGGCTGTACCTGACCAAGTGAAATCTAGCCTACAGTGAAAACTTTTATGTGTAAGCTTGATGGAATTTTCCCAGCACATGAAGCTTAAAGTAGTGACTTGGTGACCTTGAAAAACTAATTTAGAGTGTATGAACTTGTGGCTGAGGGCTCCTATTCTTTTCAGATTCTGGTCTGTCTGAATAGGACATAGAAATGCATTTCTTTCTCTAAATAACGTTAGATCCTTGATTTACCAGCATGGCCTACAAATCCTTCCTGGTGTGGCTGGAAGAAGCAATTCCACATCAGTCCTGAAAATAATTTTCCCACATGATGGCCTTTGAGCCTAGTAACTACATGCCATCAGCAGTACAAGGCTATGCATGTTTATTCAGAGGTTGGCCTCGGTTTGTTCAAATGGGCACCTATGGCCATGAAAGGAATGCAGGCAGGACCAGAACTTCTACTGCCAAGCAAAAGAAACTGATAAGAAAGTGGCAAAAGAGAAAGAAAACTCTCAAAGCAAACCAAGCCCACTGCATACTAACCTCATAAGCAGTAACAGAAATTCTGTACCTCAAATTTCATAAAATGGTGGGGTTAATGAGATGAATCAGAGTGTGATTGCTTAGCTGCAGTTTATATTCAGGGTGAGAACTTTGGTACAGGAAGAAATAAGCGGTACAGCGATACAAAGAAAATTAGCAAGATTCAAATCCCGGCTTAGCTGAAAGTGAAAATGAAGTTGCTTCTCTTATTCTTGTCCAAGTAAATGCAGATGGCAAAACAACCAGACACGGTATTTGACACACTATGGACCTGGATGGAACATTATATAGCATTCCTTATGTATAGGGATTGCGAAAAGAAAAGTTCTCAGCGTTGTGTGTTATATGCAAGTTATTGTTTTGGACTAGAATTAGAAAAAGAATGCTAGGGGATTCTGGGAGTTCTAGTCCAAAAAGTAACTTTTCCAGGCTTTAGAAGAGGACAGATTAAAGAGTGCAAACAAGAGGACAGATTAAAAAGCTCACACAAGGCTGTTCTGGGCAGTTTATATCTATACAAGAAGGAGAGAAGAGCCAGCATAACGCAGTGATTTGAGTGTTGGATTATGATCCTGGAAACCAGGATTCAGTTCCCCACTTAGCCATGGAAACCCACTGGGTGATCTTGGACACATCACATTCTCTCAGCCTCCAGAAAACCCCATGATAGGTGCCATAAATCAGAAAGAACTTGAAGGCACCACCACCACCACAACACACTGCTTTTGTGTGTATTCTTGCTGATTAAATATCAGACAAGTAGCAAACCTTGTTCTTATTTCTTCACGTTCAAGATTGTTTATTGCTACAGATCTATAAAAGCAGAGCATAGTAGGCAGGGTGGCAAATACCATTGGGTAGAGTAAGGGTAAGACTTTGAAATGTCCACATTCTTCCAACGCCATCCCGTTTCACAATTTAAAAAGCCATAAACTGATATTCAACCATAATTTCTTTGCATTTGCACCTATCTTTTTGAAAATTCACAGCTTTCACTCCTGATGTCATCTCTATATTGTGTGCCTTTGTCATGAAATTACCCTAAAGAAATATGGAACAGAGAAAGAGGAAGCAAAGCACACCAGCCCTAAAACATGAAGAAATGGCAGAATCCTTAGGTGAGGGTGACCATGTTCTCCTAACATTTGTTATACAATGGAAATGAGAAGCCTAGCATAATCAGACATGCATTCTAGACATTAAGAAAGCTGGTTTCAATAAACTTAGGGAAATACTGGGTGTAATCCCATAGGCCCTTTTCGCACAGCATTTGCCATGCGAAAGGGCCCCTGGAGCGTCGCACGACTGTGAGGAGCAGTCCACACAACGCACTCCCAATCGTGCGATGCTACAGGGCCTGGCAGGTGCCGATCACGCACTATTTCATTTTCTGCTTTAAGCCGAAAATGATGTGTGATCGTGCATTGCTCCGGGGCCCCATGCGCACTTGCCGTGCATGTGGAGCTCTGGAGCTGTGGTACTTGCGCTTCCTGCCCCAGCGCAGCCTGGGAAACTCCCAGGCTGCACTGCAGAAGGGAGAAGAGGGGCTCTCGCGCAAGCAGGCAGCAGCTGCAGAGCTGCAGGAACCAGGACACGAGAGCCTCTCGCTAGAGGCTGCTCGCGCAATCCCCACACCCCCCTGTGCAAAAAGGTGAGTTGCGGAAAGGGCCATAGTCAGGAATATTAAAAGAGAAGGGAGTTCATGAGGGATGGGAGTTTCTTAAAAGTGAGATATTGAAGGGCCAATTTCAAACAGTTTCAATGAGTAGGAAAAATGGGAGGTGTCTAAAGAATCTGGGATGAATGCCTGACGAATTTTCAAATGAGCTAAGATTTAAAAGGGACATGTACAAGAAATGGAAAAATGGGGAAATCACCAAAGAGGAATTCAAACAAATAATCCACATGAATAGGGAGAAATTCAGAAAAGATAACGCATAGAATGAGTTCAGGCTTGCAAGAGAGGTTAAAAACAATAAAAAGACAATTTTTGGTATTGTTTGTAGCAAAAGAAAGAACAAGGAAATGATAGGTCCACTACGTGGAGAAGATGGTGAAACACTAACAAGGAACAGAGAAATGGCAGAACTACTCAACACCTTCTGTGCCTCAGTCTTCTCCCAAATAGTGCTTAACATGGTGAAAATGGAGCAGATGATGTAGTGGAAGAAATGCAGTACAGTACAGGTGAAGAGGCAGTACAGGGATACCTGGCTAATCTAAATGAATTTCCAGGGCCAGATGAGCTACATCCAAAGGTATCAGAAGAACTGGCAGAAGTAATCTCAGTACAACTGGCAATCTTTGAGAATTCGTGGAGAACAGAAGTTCCAGCAGACTGAAGGAGGACAAGTGTTATCCTCATTTTCAAAAATGGAAGAAAAGAGGGCCCAAACAAGTACTACCCAGTCAGCCTGACATCAATACCAGGAAAGTTTCTACAGCAGATCATTAAACAGACAGTCTGTAACCATTTATAAAGGAATGTCGTGATCACTAAAAGTCAACATGGGTTTTTCAAAAAGAAGTCATGTCAGACTAATGTTGTCTCTTTTTTTTAAGAGTTACAAGTGCAGTAGATGAAGGGAATGCTGTGGATATAGCATATCTTGACTGGATATAGCAAGGTCTTTGACAAGATCTCCCATGATATTCTAGCAAACAGGCTAGTAAATTGTGGGCTAAACAATGCTACTGTTAGGTGGATTTGCAATTGGTTGACCAACTGAACCCAAAGAGTGCTTACCAACAGATCATAATCATTTTGAAGAGAAGCGATTAGTGGGATGCCACAGGATTCTTTCCTGGGCCCAGTGCTATCCACATCTTTATCATGGCTTAGATAAGGGAATATAGGGCATGCTTATCAAATTTGCAGACAGCTAATACCCCAGAGAACAGGGTCAGAATTCAGAATGACCTTACCAGATTAGACAGCCAGGCCAAAACTAACAAAATAATTTTACAACAGGGAGAAGTGTAAGGTACTATACCTAGGCAGAAAAAAGCAATGCACAGATATAGAATAAGTGACACCCATCTCTATCACAGTACATGTGAAAGAGACCCAAGAGTCTTAGTAGACTGCAAACTAAACATGAGTCAACAGTGTGATGCAGCAGCTAAAAAAACAAATTCAATTCTAGGTTACATCGATAAGGATATAATGTCTAGGTCAAAAGGAGTAATAGTACCACGCAGTTTTGCTTTTGTCAGACCTACCTGGAAGTCTGTGTACAATTCTGGACACCAAAATTCAAGAAGAATACTGACAAGCTGAAAGGCAACCAAAATGGTAAATGGTCTGGAAGCCATGTGGAGTGGCTTAGGGAACTGGATATGTTTAGCCTGGAGAAGAGAAGGTTAAGAGGTGCCATGATAGCCATGTTTGAAGGGATGTCATATGGAAGATGGAACAAGTTTTTTCCTGCTGCTCCAGAGACTAGGACACAGAGCAAAAGGCACCAAACTACAGAAAGAGAGATTCCACTTAAACATTAGAAAGAGCTTCTTGATGGTCAGTACAAGCTGTCAATGGAATACACTGCCTCAGAGTGTGATGAAGTCTCCCTCTTCAGAGGTTTTTAAACAGAGGCTGGATGGTCTTCTATCAAGAGTGCTTTGAACGTGTATTCTGCATGGTGGGGGGGGGGCAGGTTGGATTTGATGGGCATTGCGTCTCTCCCAACTCTATGATTCTATGTCTGTCTTCACAAGAATCACTGCACTTTAAAACTTGGCAAGTTTCCTCTATATTTAGCATTTATTGACTTAAAGCATTTTATCCTAACCTTTGTATATAAATGATCCCGGTTTGGTCACACTAGGTTTGTTAATCCACTAGAAGCTTGTTTTTTCTGTTGAATACATTTATTGCATTTTATAACTTTGTATATAACAGTTACTATAATTAGCATTCATATTCACTTCTTACTTAGGACTACTTCTATACTGTGTGTTGTTACTAGAACCATGGTTGCATAATCTCCAAATATAAAGTATAAAAGTATACTCTTGTGCAACAATCTCTGAAAAAAGAGCTAGGAGAGTTTTAACATATGGGGGAAGATTAAATTAAAAAAAAAAAAAGAAAACCTAAGAAAAATTATATGAAACTTGGTAGACATAATTCTCTCAGAGCAATGCTTGCAAATTTCTTCCATAGCCGCAATAATGGAAAATATCAAACTTTAAAGAAACATAGAACAAAACATCCTGTAGTTCCCTGTCTGAAAATGGTCAGGTTCACCAATTTGATTAGCTGAATGCCCTGGATTTGTTTTTTGTTTTTTCCCTCCATTTCTTCTGATGTTGTCTGGGGGATGTTTTTCATCATTTAGATTCTTTTTTTAACTAGATATTTTTGTGACTTGTATAGTTTCCAATGAACATATTATTGTATGTTGTATTTTCTGATTTTTATCCTTCATAAATCACTTCACAGGCCCTTTTGACCGTGGGAAGTGATTCATAAATTTAATCAACTGAACTGAACTGAGCTAACACACTAGCGCACAAGAAATAAACAGTAAAATTCAAATAGTATAACCACCTAAAAAAAGGTGGCAGGCATTCTTGGCTTTCATCCCATGTGATATGGCCATCAGCACTCAAAGCGACATTTCTATGATTTGATTTGTTCTATTATATTAAGAGGTATTCACAATGCAATCCTATACATGCTTCCAATAAGCAAATCCTACTGTAGAGCCTGCTTCCTGATGAGTTTGTAAAGGAGAACAGCTTTAAAGATTTAAATGGAAAGATATTTGTACAGATCACAAAACAGTGGATGTGATGCACAGCACATTATTGTTTTGCTCAAACTGTAGAACATTAATACAGTGTGAGAAACTCTGAGTCATCTCACAGTATGTTCTTTATGCCTGCATCTGCCTACTGGATACAGAAAGGACGTCAATATTCATGAGTTCAGGCTTCTTATTTGAGGTCTGCCTGAAAGTTACATGGTGGGAGGAGACAGGATTGTGGAAGAAAAACTCCGGGATTCTGAGATAAATATGAACTGTTTTGCACTGTGCAGCAGGGCCAAGTCATTGAAAAATGAATACAGAAGATCCTTCACATGTTAGTTTTCCTTTTTTAAGTGAGCCATGTTATCCATTTCTGTACAGGTTTATTTAGATGTTAGTCCTATTAATACAATTGAGTTCAATCACAAACACGAGTGCTTGATGAAGCTTACATTCCAGAATATTCATCTTGGATCAAGCTACAAATCATTAAAAGCAAAGAATATTGAAGAGTTGGTTCACTTGGTCCTTGTTTTGCTTATCCAAGGTCCTCTAGACCAGAGAATGTCAAGGATATATTTGCAAACAATTCTAAAGTGTAAACTAAGAGCCAATAATCTTGGCTACAGCAAGTTACATGTCCATCGAGGCATAAAAACATGTTACTGTTTTGTATTTTCCAGTTGATTCTGATTTACAGTGACTCCATCACAGGGTTTTCTTGGCAAGATATATTCAGAGGAGATCTGCTCTTGCCTTCCTCTAAGGCTGAGACAGTGTGACTTGCCCACAGTCAGTTGGTAAATTCCCATGGTTGAGTGGGCATTCAACCCTGATCTCCTGGAGTCCTAGTCCACCAATCTGAGCACTGCAACACATTGGCTCTTCATAAACAGTTACACTTCTAGATATTAGGAAGACTATACACCTCAACTTGACTCTATCTACACTCATGAATCAGCAACAAAAGCCCTGCTCTGTATCCTCAGCCACCGAAAGTTCAGTGAGAGGGCAGAAGAAGCAGTCTCCTCAGTCATGACATCTGCACTACGCTTTTCCATTGGATGCTCATGCAACTCCTTCTTTGCTTTTTAGAAAGTGTAAAAAAAAAAAATCCGGAGTGTGACGAACCTGGTGGGAGGGGGTCTTGACAACAGAGCCCCCTTGGCAACTGAGAGTGTTTAAGCTGACTGGCTGGTGCAATGGAGCCTTGGGTAGCCCCGGGGAGGGGCTGGTGGAAAGAGGAAAAATAACGTTTTTTAACTGTCTGGGGTGTGTTTGAAGGGGAGTGTGATTTGCGGTGTGTTTGGGAGAGGGTGGAGAGTTGAAGAGTTCTGTAGGAGAGAGAACTGAGAAATTGGGTGTACGAGAGATAGTGAATGAATTGAGAGAGAGAGCAAGAGAGAGAGAAGAATGGTGTGCTGTTTATAAACATTTAGATACAAGACACATTTAAAGCAACAGTGTTACAATAAATGTGTGGATTTCTATGTCCTTAAAACAGTCTCCCAGAGTCTCATTTTGAATTCTGGAATATAGACGCTACCAATAATGTCCTCTTGACCTTAGTGCCAACAGTACCACAGTCTTGGAAAATATAAATCACTGCTGATCCTTACATCTGGGAGAAGGGCAGATTTAGGGAAGGCAGTAAAGGGGGAGAGTCCTGGAAGGAAGAAGCCCAGTGGGGACAAGAGCAAGGAAGGGACTGCGTTCTCAGAGAGGGAGAATTGAGGCAGACCCGTTTGTCCTGGCCCTGGCTTGATTCGGAGATCTCCCTGGCTGTTCGGGCCTGATCACAAAGAGGTGTCAGGCTGGGCAGGCCCTGAGTGAGAGGCTTGGCGAGCGGTGTTTTTTTCCCCCTCCGCTCGTAACAAGGAGGTATTTGGCTTTACACGAGCTGGTATGGTATCCCCTAATAAGTCTTACATAACTGTTTGTTCTAGGACTGAAAAAGTAGTGATAATTAATCCAAGAAAGTAAATTGCTATCAAGTCATCAACAAACTATCCTCCTGATGAAAGCTTTCCCTTTGCTTTGGCATAGCTGACCACTGCTAACTGTGACTGGCATCCTGGAAGTGAGTGGCACACACATAATTGCAGCTTCTGCACACAGAAGTCTTTTTTTGGACAGGGCATATTCTCTTGCCTCTGCACTCTTTCCAAAAAACTTGCATGCCCAGCACCCATCAAGCCCTGAGAGGATCTGCCGCAGCTCCTTCTTACCACTGGGAAGGAAATGGAAGTCAGATTCAGATCACAAACATCCAGCTACTTTGAGCTCCCAGGGGAAGGAAAATGGGTTCGTTCCATTTGAGAAACTCATTTCTTTTCCCTCCCCAACTAAGCTGAGCTCAGCTGCTTTTCCATGCTTTGAATTGCTCTCTCTCTTTCCCATTAGTAAGCAACAGCAGGAGGGGCCTGTCCTTGGTCTTAACAGTTGTCTGGCAGTGGGAGGACATAGAAGTGTGTATGCAGAGCTATGTGCATAAATATTGGGCTTTTATAGTGCCCAGATGAAAGCAAGGATGCTTAAGCAGATTGGAACAATGAGGTGAGAAAGGTTTTTTAAACTGGGAGAGGAAACTTTTTGGGTTTGGGAAGAACTAGCCCAGAGGGTAACTTGTTACTTTGGGGCACTTGAAATGGACATAGGGCTTGCAGTAAGGAGGTGTGAGAAATCCAATCCAATCCAGCAGTCTTTTTGTGCCAACTTATCTCAGTTCCCATTGTCCAGACTGGACATCCTTCACATTCTGAGACCTGAACATTAATGAATGTCTGAGGACACTTCTGATAAATGCAATTATTTAAGATGTAGATAAAAATACAGCAAACACATCTTTTAATCAGTAGGGGGAATATATGCAAGCAATGCATATCATTTGGGAGGGAAAAAAAACATGCTCCAAAATGCATACATTTGAAAATGTGAATTTTCAACACATTTCAAATGTGGAGAGAAAAATGCACTTTAGTCAATGGGGGAATATGAGGAAGCAATGTATACAGATTGAAAAATATGGGAAAATATGCGTTTTTAAAAAAAAGAAGGAACAGATTTCATCATATAAATATACAAGTAAGATGGAAGTAGACACAGACTGGACATGGAGGTAGACAAAGGTGGATGCCCACAATTGTAGGCTTGATAGATGTGCTCACCCCTGGCAGGCACTGCCTACATACCTGCATGCTTTCTGTCTCCTGGATGTGCACATTTGGAAGAAAAAAAGGTACTACAAAAGTTCCACAGATGATGGCAATGATGATGATGATGACGATTTAAATTTGTACGGAATTATTCCAATAATCATATTACATTAGGAGTGTGTGCATGTAATTATTTTTCCCTTCTTTCCAAATCTGAACACCCTTGATGGGCAACTTTAAATAAATATTTGAAGTACTTCAGGGTTTTAAATCTTGGTGGTCCGTGGCAACAAAGTCTTGGTGGTCCGGGCAACAAAAGATATTTAAAGGAGATCCTCTAAAATGTTAAAGCCAGCTTTCTCTAAGCTCAGATTCTTCCCAGCATTGTGATCGGCTAATATCTTTGTCCTCCTGTTATTTCTATCCTATCAGACCAAAGGTTTGTAATGACATATGCTGCAGGTTGTGAAAACTGCACACAAGTTTTCTGCAGCTGATATATGCCTCAGGGTGCATGAGGGAACTTGTCCTTTTAAAAACGGAAACAAGCCAAGATATCACTAAAATACTGGGCAAGAGCTAGGTCCTGTTATTCTTGCAGCAAAGAAAAGGGGGAAGGGGGTTTGCAAATTTTAAAAAATGTGTAGATTTGGGGATTTTAAAATATTTAATCGTTCTTCCCATTTAAAATAATTTTGGTAGAAAAATATTTTATACTTGGGGGAAATAGTTTCTGACGTTTTGGGGAGAAGGAAAGAACAATGGACCGTTTACAGGTCTACACAGTAGATTAATGAATCTAATTGAGTCTGTAGGGAAATGTTTCAGTTTAACTACTGGAACTAATTTATACATTCACTACATCGTAATAAGTCAATTTAAGTTTCTGGAAATAAAACTGGATATCCTGGGTATAGATTTGAACTATAAATTTCTGCAAGAAAGGAGTCTGTGTTCATTATACATTGTAAAATTACCATATGGACCTGTCAACACTTCTTAGCACAGCTTTGTAATAATGTCATTTAGTTTAACATTGTAATGTGCCGACTGAATTAATGCGTATGACAAAAATGAATGCCTCCCAACCACCACTTCTGAGAGAAGTTTGCAACTTTGTGTTGTGATTATAGAGAAGTATTTCTATTTATTTACAGAACCAATAGCTACTCAAAACCTGAACACATGATTTGTGTTCATGAGTGTAAGATTTGTGGCTGCAATATGACATACATCCACCTGGAAGTACTCTCCATTGAATTCACTGGGATTTACCTCTTGATTAGACATTCTGCTGTAAATCACCCAAAGTCCCTTTTCTATTGTTTCACCATTTTCTGTCTAAATGGCCAATATGAGGCCCAGGGCATTCAGATAACTGAAGGTTTAAACAATTGAGATGCTATTGTCATTTTTAATGCATCTTAATGCAAAGAAAATATGCCATGAATGCAAATACACAAGAACTTTAAGTAATTTAGTCTGGAGCCATCACCGTATGTGTGTTCCACCATACTCTTGTATTGGATTTTTTAAAACTAAAATTTTATATGTTAAATCTCAACCTTTAGATCTTCGGTTTATACAATGTGATCTGAAAAACACAACAACAAGAATACTGAACACTCTTCTAGTGAGTATTTCCTTCCTAAATAACATTTTCTAGCACTTAAGATCATTTCCATAGGCCCTCTCAAGGTAAAAAAGGGACAATCGGACTATTGGTTGCTATAATTATCCAGAGTTTTAAACAAGCACACGACATGTCCCATGTTACATAATATTCAGAGACAATTTTCAGCAAAAACTGCAACATTTTACATCTACCTCTAGCCTAGAGCTTTTTACTCCAGGATGCATCGCATCAAAGACAAGCAAAGTGCATGGCCCTACGCCCTACACAACAAACCAAAATAACTGTATGGTTATATAACTCTGATTAAACAGAAATCTTGTTGGATATGAGGATGAGCTAAAACAGTGAGCATTTTGGAACATTGTACCTTTGAAGAACAAGAAGGTACACCCATTCAAGTCTCCAGAACCAATAATGAGCAAAGATACAGAAGAGAGCTGATTGGCCAATTGCCTACAGTATTATGAAATCTGAATGCTTATTGGCCAAGTTGCCTATCTGTCTTCTCCCATCCTCCCTATTCTCTGGGGACAGTGAAACTAGATTTAAAAGCAGCATCAGAAGTCCCAGACAAAAATGAATAAGGCTTTTCTGTTGAGTGAACTCCTGCTTTTTCACAATTGTCATGCTAAGTAAGTGACATTTGGGGTATATTTTGAGGCATACAACATTACTCAGGACATGGGGAGGATGTGGACCTCTGAGGTCTTGGGGAGTCAGGTAAAGCCCATGAGCCACTGGAAATTATCCAGAACTGCTATAAAAGGAATTCCCTACAAAGGCTTTTATTGTAGAAAGTACCTGTGCCTTATTTTCACCAGAGCTGGAAAAATCAGAGGATGGAAAAGTTAATTTTTTTTTGTTCTAAAACTCCAGATTGTCCCAGAATCTTACAGCCTAAGACAGAAATTGATTGATTGATTAAATTTATGACCCATCTTTCAAAACTGCAGTATTCCAAAGGAAGCTTACATCATCAAACATGCAATACTGCATAGGATTTTCATAAAATCATAAACTAATTTTAAACACATTTCAGAATGAAATAGTGAAGACAAAAAGATTCAAAACAGCTAACAAACTTATTGTGAAAAATGCAAACATGGGTTTAAAGCAAAATAAACACTTTTTCAAAAGCTCAGAAAGAGCCAGCCATGTGCTCTTGGGAAGAAATTCCACGGGGCAGGGCCTGCCACTGAGGAGTCCCAGCTTCTTATGCTCCTCCCAGCTCTACAGATTTTAATGGCTCACCCATGAATAGGTACAAGTTGAGAGATAGAGGGTCTGTATCAACAAGAAGCTTTAGCAATATGAAATGATGCATGTATAATGTGTGTTGGTTAAGAATAAAATTTGCCAAAAATATTGATGAAGGTTTGTAGTCTGACCCCACACTCAAGTTATTCCTGCTTTCATGAAGCCCAACCTGAACAGGGTAAATATATGTGTAGGGCATAGGGCCATGCACTACATCTAACTTTGTGGTATCCCCCCCCCACCACCACGCTTTTCAGTTCATGCCTTGTAGTGTTGAACAAGGTCTGAAAATAAGTTCTACCTAAAATAAAGCCTTAATATAGGTATTCCCTCTCTGGCTACACTGACTAAGATGACCCACATCTTCTCTCTTAGGTTGTGACTTTCATTCACAGTACAAGAATGCTTTCTCTCACTGAACTGCCAAGCTGGCTATTAGCCAGAGGTACGTTAAAAGAAAAATAACAAGAGTGGTTTGCGATTCAGCATAACAGAGTACTGAATGAAAGCAAACGGAAAACTCCCAGCGGGTGTACTTTTGCTACATCTTTTGAGTCCTCTGGATTATGGCCAAGATGAGCAACTGGGCCAGCATAACTCAGTTCTTCTCTTGAGGCCAGCAAAAAGCTTACTGAAGTCAGCAGGCAGATTCCTAATAATTCAAGAGGCTTCGGTTCTTTATGAGCATTCCTATTATATTGAAGCACTATTGTGAAATATTTGACATTTCCTTTCATTATTTGCCCTCGACGTTGATTTTAGGATTCCAGCTGTAACTCACATTGTGGTCAATTATCTTGCAGGAGGACCTGATATGGGAGGCAGGTAAGATTTTATATCTTGTGAAAACAAACCAATGTGCCTTATGTCGACACAAAACTAAAATAATATTACGTGTTCATTGTATGAAACTCATTAAATACACAGTTAAGGATTAAACGTCTCATGAAATGGTGTATTTTCATGGAATGTGTGAAGCTGCATTTTAAAACTGTCTATAGAAGCTTATTGAAAAAGTAATCTTAAATGCTGTTTCACAAATATTGTGTCTGTGGTGCTATCCTTAAGCTACATACTCCAGTGTTCTCCTGTTTCCCTCAGGAAATCTGTCTTTGCATCTTTTTGAAGGGAGGAAATAAATGACAATTCCTGCAGAAGGACAAGTTATCTCATCCTGGAAAAGAAATGGAAGAAAAATTATTGGCATCCCACTTTGAAAACCCTTGAAGGAAAACATGAGATTGTACAGCATATGTAGGCCTAAGTCCAGTTGCTGGTAACAGCTAGGGTAATCTCATTGAATCACTTACTGAATGGTAAGACAACACATAAATCTCATTGATTCAGTGGGTCTACTCCAGTTGGTTTTTCATATCCTGAAACACTTCAAGGCAAGTACAGTTCTTGTTTTTTGTCTTGACTGTTGCTTGAGAACACCCCCACTCCCATGGTTAGCATTGATTTAGGTATATTTATTTGACTGCTCCATTTGTAGTTGTGGTCGATGTGTGCCTTAAGTTGTTTCCGAGTTATGGTTACCTTATGGTGAACCTATCCTGGGGTTTTCTGGGGCTGAGAGTGTCTGACATGCCCAAGGTCACCCAGTGGGTTTCCACAGCCAAGTGGAGAACTGAACCCTGATCTCCAGTGTTACTGTCCAATGCTCAAACCACTACAACATGCTGGCTTTCTGCTCCATTTACCAGTTGTCTAAAAAAACAAGTTCTTTAAATGTAGTATAAAATAAGACATGTTAAAGACAAGAATTCTAAGAAGATGACAAAGCAGCAAAGAAAGCCACTACTTAGAAACAAAATAAGCATTCCAAAACAGGAGTCTAGAGATGAGCAGAACAATCAGAAACATATGATCATAGGATGGAGTACTTCCTTCACCACCAGAAAGGATTTCACTGGGAATGGATCTCATCCAGGCTGGACTACATTCTTCAGAGAGAAATTCAAGTGTAAATTTACATCCAGAATATAGCAGGTGAGGATGGCTTTTGGTTCCCTCCAAAGTGCTCCTCAGTCTCTTGAACAGTCTCAGAATTGGAGTCTTCAGTTATATCACACTGAGGCTGTTGTTTAACTAACTCAGTCTCACATTGATTTCAATGGTGGATAACAGCAATCAGGTCAAAACCACAAAGCAATGCAGAAATTAATTTTAAGGCCTCAGATTTTTTTTATTGGCTAGTACGAAAAAAGACAAAAAGTATGCGTCTTGTGGGCCTCTCTGGAAAGGAAATTTCAGCAAGTGTGGAAAACCATTGGAAAGACCTTTTACATGTCGAATTGTAGAGGTACTTGAGGAAGGACCTTAGGTGATTGTTTCAGACCCCACTAATTAGACAAGGAAAGAAGAACTTTCAGATACCTAGATCCCAAGCACAAAAGGCTTTAGAAGTTAAAATCAGCACTTAGAATCTGGGCCTGGAAACAGATCAGCAGAGCCAGTAAAGTTTGAGTGTAATAGTGCCCATTTCCAGATAGTACTCTTGAAGCCATGTTGCACACTAGTGGATGTTTCTTGACCATTCCAAGGATGGTAGATTACAGAGCTTGGACAAATGATCTTTTGGGGGGCGGGATTATATTTCCCAGGATCCTTGGCCATGCTTGTTGGAACATAGGGGAGCTGTAGTCCAAAAAGTAGTTCTTTGTGTTCTGATAGTGTTTGGACTTGGTATAGAAAGAGGTTGACAGCATCAATGCAGCACAGGACTCCCAATCTTGCAAGCTGTTGATTAGTTACCAGTCAGGTGGGGGTGGGAGAGATGTGAGACAGTGCATTGGAAAGTGCATTTGATTCCCAGTGAAGCCTGCAGAGCCTGTTAACACTCATCTCTTCCAGATGTTAGGTCGCATAGTGAATGATCCTGAAAATGCTGACAGCCGCACCTACACAATCATAATCGTAGTGTCTTTTCACATTCTTACAGTGCAATGATTTCACCTTTATGCAAATGACTATATAACGACGCAGTTTGAATGCTCCCAGCACAGCAACCAGGTGGATATATACCTCTCTCAAATTCCTCTTTGTTGTATCGGAAAATTATGGTAATATGTGCAGCAGTCTTAAGGAAATGTTTTCTTTCGGGACCTTAGAATGATTACAACCAAGAAATGCATAATTCCACAGGTACTTCGGAAGTAGAGGAGTCTAGGTTTACTCCCAGGAAATATTATTTCTATGGATTTTTTTTTTTTTATTGAAACGTAAATGATATTCCCTTCAGTTAAGAGATGCTAAGGTGGGTAACAAAACTTATTTAATAGGATAATTTTTTTAAAAAAAAATTAAATGCATAACCCTCTGATCCAAGGTGAGGTGCTGCAGGGGCTTAATGTGGACCTATCCTGACTCCCTCCACAGACTAAGGCCCTCCCTAAACTGCAAACTCCAGGATTCCATAGGATGTTGAAAGTGGAATAATAGCGCTATAACAGGCTAGTGCAGAAATGGCCTGAGAAGGAGGTCCATCTGTAAAATGGAAGGTCCTTTCTCTTGACCTGTAGTGGTAAACTTCATCACCATTGCTGCGTCATCATCTTTTTTCTGAGGGCAGTACAGGCAAAAAGAAGATATGCTTGGGCCATAGGCTTGGCAGATCTCAGGGCCTGGCCTCGAGTCTCCAGTTTTCATGGCTCATCTTCAGGTAAGAAGACATGGGTGCAAATTCTCAAATTTAGTAAGTTCAGCTCCAAAAAAGAGAAAAGAACTGTGTGTAACTCTCCAGCCTAGCTAGGACAGCAGCACCTTCCTACAATTATCAAGGTTTAATTAATTTGTTGCTACAACTTGCAAAGACTTTGGGGCTTTCTCCTTCCCTACCAGTCATTGTTGTGCCAGGGTTACTCTCCATTCTCCTCCATAAAACCATGACGGGGGGAATCTACTCCCCAAATCTACTAATTCCTGAAGCATGTCCTCAGGAGGTGTAGATGGGGTGAGGTGAAACATGTTAGCGCTAGAATTGGAATAATATTTATTTGTGCTCAACCTATGACTGGAACTGAATGAAAGGAAAATAACATGAAAACAAACTAACAACAAGAAATAAAAGGTAATCAGGGCAATGCAAAACCTTTCTGGACTGTTTTGACCTGTTTACAAAATGGCAATAAGGAAAGGAGGTAGATTTCTCTAGGAATGTAGTAGTTCCACTTATTTGTTTTATCTATTAGTTAATTTTATCTTTCTTCCAGTGAGGTCAAGGCAACATTCCTTCTGATGGTCCAACTTATACACTAGATCACTAACATTCCTATCTCTGGAGAAGACAATGGGTTTCTTTTCCTAAGTAAGTCTGGGAACTCCATTTCTCGCTTGCTCACCCACTCAAATGGACTAAAAATAAATACATACACATAGGAAATACATTTCTTGGGTGGACTAACTGTCATAAAAGAAGTAAGAGCAAATGAGTACAAGATGAGCTAAATCCCAGTCCAAGAATCCAGAGAAGATAGGCTAAATCCCAACCCAATATCCCAACTACAAATAAAGATATATAAGCCCAGTAACAAAATTTTAAAAAAAATCAATCCAAGCTCCCAACAATCCTCAAAGAGACTCCTATGACACTTGAAGAACAGCTGGCACCCCAATCACATTGATTCAACCCTTCTTCTATTATCAGTTCAACTGGTCCCAAGGAGACCTTGGAGAGTTGCAATGCCCTCTGCCCCCCCTCCACAAAATCATGGCCAGAATCCCGCATGGTATTTATGTATGCATAAGTCCTGTAGTTACAGTACTATGCATTGAATTCAGGCTTGATGCCCCCAGTCCCCACTTACTGAGCAGCAGCTGCTGTGATCAATGGATATCTATTCTCCTGTCCTTTGGGAAGCAGGTGGCTGCCATTCCCATTCCCTCCTGTGAGCAATCCCCACTGCAACTGGCAAAAACAGGGTCTTTGTCACAATTCCCCCTCACACCAGAGATTGCTTACATGAAGAATGGCACCAGCTGTTTCCTAAAGGACAGGGGAACAGACCTCTGTTGATCACAGGGGCTGCTTCCTGGTAAGTGGGGCTGGGAAACTTTAATATGGCTATGTACACTAGGGGCTCCATGGAAATCAGGGATACGTAACAGTCATTAGTGTGTAACTGCAGGTTATGCATTCCTAACTTCCATACAGGGTTCAAGCCTATTTCTTTTTGTCTTAGAATGTCTCAGACACCCTGGGGGGGGGGGGCTTTCTGCCATCTTTTTGGCTCCCTCTGGGCCATTTTGGATTCAGGAGAGGCCTTTTCTGACCAGATGTCAAAATGGTCTCTCTTGGCCATAAAATGGCCCAGAGGTGGCTCAAAAACATGGCAAAAATTCTCCCATGACCCTAGAGGGTGGGGGGGAGAGGGGGAAAAATTGGAAAAAAAAGTTTAGACCCCTAGGGGGACTGGGAGATCACAGAAACAGCCCCAGAGGATGTCTGGGACCCATGAGCCACACTTTGCCTACCTACTCCTGATGGGGGCAAGCAAAAGGCTAAATCCAAGTAGCATCTGCAAAACTGAAGTGTGTTGAATGGAAAGAATACCAAAAGTTTTATGCACTGCTTTGGCATTCAAGAAACAGATGCCACGCTGACCCCCAATGGAACTGAAAAGCAACTGTTTGGTGGTTGGAGAAAACAGCTAATGGGCAGCACAGGGGAACAAAGATCAAAAGTAAGATCAAAAGGCCTGCAAACCAAAGCTGAAGCTCAGAGGACCACTACTGCCCCTGCTGCCCATCACACAGTGAAAACATCCAGCAAGGATGGCAGTGCAGATGGAATGGGACAACAGCATAGAAAACAAAACACACATACACATCACCTTCAGGCTTTTAAGTATTGAAACAAGCAATTGATATAATAGATATGAATGCATGAATTCCAATTTCTGGTCTTTCCAAGTTTGATTCTTAGCTGGGGATGGCTGTTCTGGCTAGCCATGCTCAGCTCTCCTTGAAAGCTGCTTTGTGGGGAGGCAGCCTCCCTGCCCTTGGGAAAGGGGGCTGAGTGGAGCACCAAGCCATTTTCCTGAACTTAGGATCAAATGTGGCATCATATATGTACTCCAGGGTGGGTTTGCACAATAAAGATGGTGTTAATGAGTCTGTGGAGGAAAGTGTACTTCAAATCTTAGTGAGAAAAGCAATGATAATTAGGCTTAAATAGTTTTCAGTGACCCAAAATCTCCTCTTCTGTTATTCACCCATCTTCTCTGAGATGTAAACTGATAAGTCTTAGGGATCTTTCCATTGCTTCCAAGCTCCTTATACCCTCACTTAGACTAGAAGTGTTAGCTTAGCATACTCAGAGAGCTTTCCTATCTTGATGGAGTTCTTGAAACATAGCCTTACTTTATTTCTTTACCCAGCACACCCTCCAACATTTAATTGATGAAACTGTGACACATATGGCCAAAGTTATTAATAAGGAAGAACACACAAACCTGGAGAGCCTGAAGCAGTCTGCATTTGCCTGAGGTTACTAGGAAGGGCAAGACTCTGCCCCTTGTCTCTTCCCTGCCTCCCACTCTGTTAAGCTGAGGGCAAAGGGAGAAAGTTGGAAGAGGAGAGAGAAACTGGAACATTTTAGAAGCAGGTGAAAAAGTGAGAAGACAGAGGATTAATCAGGCAAATCAAGACAGTTGGAGGTTATGAGCCATAGGTGTCTTCACTCCATAATCAGAATGGTTAGTTGTTTCGGACACACAGGAGGGACTGAAGTTTTGGTATGCAACCTTGCCATGGAAGACTGAAGCTTGTCTAACAGCAGCAGTGAAACTAAGTGGACATCCGGGCCCATGTACTTGAGGTCAATAGCAATTCCTCTGCTTTGTTGTGTGTCTTGAAGTCATTTCCAACTTACGGTGACCATAAACCTGAATTTTCTCAGCAGGATTCCCTTTCTCTGCCTTACTCTCTGTGTAAAGACCTTCTCTTTTGCCTGCTGCCATGGACATGGTCACTTGCAGTGGAAGGAGGAAGAGTTGCAGTGGGAACAGAGGCTGCCTGGTCCAGCCCCACCCCTTGGCCACCAGCAACAATGGATCCTCCGAGGGTCACTGGACCCTTTCCTAGCCTGAGTGTGCTGAGTTTAGGCCTGTTCTGCTTACTTGTACAGCATCTAACTGGGATGGGGCATTCCAACGTTCACCCACAGTGATTATGCTTCCCCATCCTAAGAGTTAATTCTCCCATTGTCTATGATCTACTTTTTGGAGGGGGGCATTTCTATGGCAGAATACACAGTGAAAAGATAACAGTTAAACTGGCAATGCACCCTGACACAGATCTGGGAAATCTGGATTTTCAAATGTCACTCAGATAAGATCTGTGTATATTGCAAACTTCTGACAGATTGGTTGAAACAAAAAAATAATAACAATGAAGGCATGCCCAAATTAGAGTAATCACTTAGATATCCCCCCCCCAATGAAATGCATTATCAAAAAGGATGATGCATATTTGCATTAAATTTGCATAGCCTATCTTACATGTAGAGCTGTAAATCTGGAAATACTTGCTATAATTTAATCAGAAATACCCCCGAATTTAATATAATTTAAACAGAAATGAGGAGAACCACAATCAGGTTGCTGTGCAGGTGGTTGGCACATTCCAGTGAGCAACTTCTAGGCCTCCTTTCTTATGATCCATCACCCTTAAACTGGGCTTGGACTGGGCAGTCCATCCAATAGAACCTGTGCTCCAATGGAGTAGTGTGCTCTCTAAAATAAAACACGTGGCCACCCTAGACCTCATGAAAACAAATGTTGACATCAGTGAACCGCTTTAGACATCACATTTTTCCAAAGTACATAGAGTAGCTCGCAGCAAGAAAAATATAATGAAAATCAGCCCTTAACCAGATTTATGTGCTGCACAATTTTTAGAAAAAGAGCCACCCAAATCTCTGCATCATGGAGAGTTTACTCAAATACAAGTTATGGCAGTTAAGTGTGTTCTGCTACTCAGGGCATATCTTACCATCAGGACTGCTATTAAATAAGAAGCAGGCCCTCTTGTTATACATCAAGGGGGTACTCATCTGCAAGGGGGCACTTCAAAGCTAGCTCATTGCTATCAAAAGGCTGTTCTTCAATTCCCCAGGTAACTTGAATGACCAATCTGACTGAGCACTGAGAGAAATGATGCTGGAAAAGAAAGCAGGAAAAAAACCCCAACTCTTATTCTTCCCCTTTTACAATACGAGCATCTAGCTAGAGATTACTTTCTGGGTTCTCTCACAAAACCTGCATTGCAAGCTAATAGGTAGATATCCTGAATGGATCAGCCAAGTCTTATAGTGCAAAGGATTCCGGGAACTCTGGAACTGGCCAAATCAATGGGAGTGTAAAATCCCCTTTCATGGCCTTGTAATGGTCCCTGTTGGATACAGAAAACTTTTTGGTTGCTTTGAAAGAAAAAACGTGAATGTGACAAGCTGCTGGCCTTTAGGACAAAACAGACTATCCTGCCACCCATGTTGCCTCAGCACCCACAAAAGAGTACAGGTCGGCAATAGAGCCAGACAGTACGCTTCCTCCTAAACAAGCCACCACTGAGGAAGGCCACACATAGTGATCATAAAATTATAAATCAGCAACTTTTAAGCATTAGTGCTGTCTTCCTACTGCCAGGGGCACCTGGGACTTGCAGTCTGGGGTTTAGAATTCTCAGTCAGAGAGCCCTAGCACCTTGACAAACTACACACCCAAGGATTCTGTGCGAGATTGCCACGGCAGTGAAAAGGGACTCAAGGCACTATAGCCATTTCTGTACCATACTGTCATAGTGCTATTATTCCAATTTCAACATCCTATCCTGGGGTTTGTAGTTTAGGGAGGGCCCTTTAGAATTCTCAGCCAGAGGCTCTTTGGCCTCAGTAAACTACAAACCCCAGAATTCCACAGGATGTCGAAAGTGGAATAATGGCATTATAATAGTGTAGGGTGGAAAGGCCCTTAGTGTGGTCAGGAAGGCAATGAGGCAATGAGGAAGAACACATAAAATACGAGAGGCTGCAGCAGTCTGCTTTTTTGCCTGAGTCTACAGGGAAGGGCAACATTGATTCTATTGTAAGCTGCCCGGAGATCTTTGGATATAGGGTTGGATATACATCTAATACATAAAAGTCAAAGTTTGTCTGTCTGTGTCAGGCAAAGACCTCATATGATTGGCTGTGTAAGAAGATTCCATGGAATCTTGGGGTTTGCAGTTTAGGGAGGGGCCTTTAGAATTCTTAGCCAGAGAATAGGCCAGTTGCTATGGAGATGAGGCCTAGCAAAAAGGAGGAGGGCAGTATATTCCCTCAGGAGCCCAACTTCTACATATTAATAATTCTGAATACACATTGGATTGGGGAATATGGGGAAAAGTTACAGGTACTAGACAAGATAGTTTGGGGAATTAGAGGCACAGGATGTCAAATCTTTCCAATAAGTATTACCTATGAGAAAATAAAATCCCGAGCAACGCCAGATATATATGCTTGTACTTAAACAAATGAATGAATAAATGAATGAATATAAACATTCTGCCTTCACTTGTCCTCTCCCCTCCATCAGTAAACTGAGTGCAAACTTCTTTTGTACTTTAAACTCAGTTCGCAGCAACTGAAGTAACCTGAGGACAAAGGGGGAAAACTGGAGTAGGAAAGAAAAATTGGGAAATTTTAAAAACAGCTGAAAAAGTGGGATGACAGAGAATTAATCGGGACTGTCAGTGCCAAATCGGGACAGTTGTGGGGGATGTGAAAGGCTTCAGTTTGGAAAGTATGTTTAAGCCAGCCTTATACTTAGGAGAAGCTGGTGCCCTCAGAAGCATATCTAGCATAAACAGTGCCTAGGGCCAGTATGGAAGTTGTGCCCCTCCCTCCAGGGCTGCTTCCTGCCCCTCCTCTACCTCTGCCCACTTCTCCATGTTTTTTTGCCCCCCCCCCCCCCGCATTGGTGTCCAGGGCACATACACTACTTGCCCCACCCTTAGATATGTCTCTGCCTCCTTCAGGAAATATGGCTTGCAAAATTCTAGGAGTTGTAGTCCAACTCATCTGGAAGGCTCCATGTTGCCTCTGACTTAGGTCTTTGCGGAGAAAAACACTTTTCAGCAAAGTGAGCAGGAAGAAGCTAATCTCTATGATTTAACTATCAGTTCTTACTACTGGAACTGATATTGTAAGATTTGCCTTAGAATACAGCCTTAAGTTAGGAGTAGCTGAACAGCTAAGACTCCTACATCTACACATTAGCTGTATGGGCTAATCCTTGCCTTGAGATAAAAATTTAAAACAGGATATTAAGATTTTTATCCAGTTGCATACGTATGGTGAGTTTATATACACAGCGAGTGATGGAAGAGATTAAATATACATTTCGCTCCTTCTTATCCAATATCTTTTTGTATATTTTATTTTAAGCACATTTCTCTTATTTAACAGGGACATATTGGGAATTTTTTATTGTTATTATTATTAGCTGATTTAGCACTGAAGCTCAAATGATAAATTGCATATTAAATGCTAATGTAGAGTCATTATTGAAATGTAGAATGCTGTTTTCTACCTATGCCTGTAATAGTTAATGTCACCACTTGTACAATCCTGATGGCACCCACCTATAAAAAGAAGATGATAAAAGTTTAGAGCAAGAACTATAAATTCATCTCCTTCCCAGAAAATGAAAGGCAATTTGAGTTCAGGTAAAATGTTTTATTTCATACAAACAACACTGATGACACTGAAATAAATGTTACCGGTTGTTATATAGGTGTAGCATTTCCTCTGTTGTCAGTCAACAGTTCTTGATGGAGTGATAAAGAACTGAAAGACTATTAGATTACACCCCCTACCTGCACTGTGTGGCATTTCCAAATACAAGAAGAATACACTAAGTGAAAATGGAATTTAATTGCATGGAGCTGTAATTGTGAACCAATCATAAGTGGATCAATGGAAATATGCAGTTATAGCTGCCTTTTATACTCAAAGTCTAGGTAGACCATTGGCAACATGAAACTAAATCGACTATCAGTCTAGACAGGGATCCTATATCGAACAGGTATAGCATAACACCTTGCCAATGTAAAATGTCCATACACACACACAGAGTTGTCAAACCCCAGGAGGAACCCTTGCTGCTATTGCTTCTTACCAGTGGGAAGGAGAAGGAGGAGGCAGGCAATTTAGAAGCAGCTGGTCTTGGCTCAGAGGGGGACCAGAAATGAGGTTGTGCTTACAGCTGGAGTGCCTCCAGCTTTTCCTTCCCTTGGGAGCCCAGAGCAACTGCATCTTCATAATCTGAATAGCCTCCCCACTCCTGCTCCTCCTCCTTAGTAAGCAGTACAAGCAACCAAGCCCAGGACTTCACAGCTGCCCCAGGGGGAGGTTTAGAATGGAAAGCAAAGGGCTAGAATCATAAGCCTTGTCCAAAAAGAGACAGAGATGTGAATAAGCCACAGTTAGGTAGATGTGAATCACTAAGAGAATACTGCCCTAGGAGTTTAGAACCTTTTTTCAAATTGGAGGTTGTATTCAGTTTCAGACAAGCTCTCAGTTGATGGGCAAAGACAAAGGTTGGAAAGAAAAGCATAGCTTAATTTTCCTCAACATTCTTACTGTCAGCAACAAAGACTTCAGAGAGACATGTCAACATTTTAGAATGGCAAAAACTATAGCAAACCCAGGAAACGATCAAAAGATGGCATTAAGGTGAAGGAACAGGGCTATCTAGGGAAGCTCAGAGGGTCAGATTTAACCTCAGAACCTGAGGTTCCCTATCCTTCCACTCTATGCGTTTTCAGCTTTATAAGAATTAAATTGGGAATTACAGCAGGCCCTCTGTGTGTGTACAATCGCAAAGTGAAGCTGGAGAAAAGTAACCACATTTTTTTCCACTGAGGTTTCCATTCAAAATTGACATCACTAAATGCCCGGTCCCTACTGACTGAAAACAAGCATCCTCCAGTACGGTGCCCAGAGACCACAATAGGAGAGGATCGAAAAAACCAGGCAAAGCAAATCACACACTACATGGGATAAAATTAAAATACTTAATATCAACAAGAAAAAAATGTTCCTTGTGAAGGGACCCTAGGCAACCTAAGCTGGAGCAAGTCTCTAGGCACAAAAAGAGTCCTGAATTCAGGCATAAAAATTCAGGCACAAAAAGAGTCCTGAAAGCCAAGACACAATGCATTCACACAATTAACAATTGTGTGAATGGCTGTTTAAGAAAGCACATACTGTAGTAGGTGTACATGGGTCCTGACCTGGACTGGGTCTTGTCCACTTGCCAATTGGATTGAAAGACAAGCATCCATTAGCTTGAAACAAAATTTACCTTCCAAGGCAAATGGCTAGGCAGGAAGGAGCTGTTATGTCTAGGTCTGCAGTGGAGAGTACAGGCTCAAAGCTCTCCCACAGCCAGGGATATAGCTTGTAGGGGTGGGGGGTAGTGGCAGAGTGAGGACACTGCTCACACAAGCACAGATTCGGCCCCAGCAGTGAAATGCTCCTTCAGTCCCCAGAATTCTAGCATGCAGAGAATGAGACTCTGAAAATCATTCATGCCCTGAACTCCAAAATTTGCTGTCTTCGCATGTGACTTTGCCTGCCTGTTTCCTTTGGACTCCCAGACTGTCTCTCTAAATGCCCAGCTGAAGATTTAAGTTACTACAGTGCTAGAAATTGGGAACTTAACATTTCATTTGAGGGAGAAGAATTCTTACTTGGAGGGAGCAATCCTTTACTGTCCAAACACACACACACACACACACACACACACACACACGGCACTGAGTCTTGATAGAGTAGGGGCTTGTCTGCTATCACTTACTTTTAAAACACTGTTCACACAATTGCCCATAATCTACTCTGGCCCAAGAATATAAGCAAATCCTATCCACAGCAAAGTACAGGTTGAGCCTCCCTTATCTGAAATGTTTGGGGACCAGAAGTGTTCCGCATACTGGATTTTTTTTTCCTGGATTTTGGAATATTTGCATATACATAATGACATTATATACTGGTCTTTCCATGCTGGGTGTGCTCTTTTGTCACTTTTCCTCTTGCCTTCTTCCTGTAGGGAACATAAGGGAATTACAGAGGCTTGTTTGGGACCGCATGCATGCTGCTTGCAGTCTCTCACTCACTTTGGCGTCTTTTTTCCCCTCTTAGCTGGCTTGGGGGTTTTTGTTTTGTTTTATTTTGTTTGCGGCGGGAGGGTTCGGATTTCAGGTTTCCAGATAAGGGCAGCTCACCCTGTGCTTTCCCTGTTAAGGTCTTGAGGACCTGCTGACTATATAATTAAATCAAATGCATATAAAAACATAACCAAGAACATTCAGATGTGTAGTGCTCTCTAGATCACTGAACAGGTTTGTTGCTGCCATACTTGTGACATGTATCATAGGCTGTTAACACCAATGAACGAAATATATTTGGGTGGGATCTGGCTTAAGATTGTGAGGAACATTTTTAATGATGAGTTTCATTTTATAAGAAGTAGAAATGAGAACATTTGTCAACTTTGCTTTCGTTCACAATAAAGCTTCTAGAACGTCATGGTTTTCTGTTCTAAATATAAAGAGCTGAACTGAAATTATCCTCCATCTGTACTGGCCAAACTCAGTAGGTACAATAAGTCCTAGTATAGAGAGGACCATATTGTATCAACCTAGCACATACATGCCAAAGATGAGGAGCCTCTCAAAAGAAAAGAGGGGACAATCTGAGTTCAGCTCTAACATGGTTGAATATACAGAGATACAAACCTGCTGTTTTAAGCATCAAGCAAGTCTTGCCTATGAACATTTAAACCTTTTAATTTTATTTTTCCCACCATTCAGTTTTTTTCAGTTTCTCTCTATTCCAAATACAGGTATATCTCAGTTAATGACGTAGAAGTGTTCCTGAGCTTTATTCCTTTAAAAGAAAATTTGGTACTAGTGGCAAAAATAACATGGGAAGAATAGGGATAAGTTCCTGCACTGTTAAACAAACAAACAAACAAACAAACAAAAAAAGAACTGCAGTTCAGCAGACTGTTTCAGCTAAATTTTCATTCAAAACTAACCATTTGTACATGTGAAATGGGCTAACCAGGTCAGGTAGGTTTCGCATAAGTAAACAAGTACAGTGGCCCCTCCACTTTCATGAGGGTTTGGGGTGCAGAACCCTTGTGAAAGTCCAAAAAATGCAAATAAACCCTCCCGCCACCTGTGTGAGGAAGCAAAGGAACACATGCAAGGGAATGCACACACATGCCTTCCCTCCCCACACTCTCCCTTCCCTTCCCATTCATTTCTCTTTTGTCTGGGCATGCATATCTTCCTTCTTTGTGCCCAGGCAAAAGACAAGCAAATGGTGAGGGGAGCACCACATCTGGAGAAGGAAAGCATGTGTGTGCCTCTCCCCCATTCTCTCCTTCCTTTTCTCTTGCTTTTTTCCCTGGGGCACACATGCCTTTCTGGGGCTCCCCTTTCCCATTTGCTTGCTTTTTGCCCAGGAGCAGAGAAGGAAGGCATGCATGCCCAAGCAAAAGGCAAGGAAATGAGAGGGGGAGTATGGGGTGAAGGCACACACATGCCGCATGAATAATCAAATTCATGAAGGTCAAACCCATGAATGTGGAGGGAGGACTGTATATTTTGAATCTAAAAGCCATCTGAAAGCATATTCTAAAATGCACCCAGGGAGTCATTTCTTTCACCAGCCTCAATTCTTCTTAGGATTGCATTTAAGTAGCTAAAACAACTTATCTGCTTTCCCCTTTTCTCTCTGTTTTATGATTCACACATGCTAAGTAAGGGTTTCTAGAGACAGCTCCTGTTTATCGTGCCTATTGTAAGAAGACACATGCAGGTACAATAGGATTGGTTGGAGCAGAATCCCATTCTTTCCTGCAGACACAATACAGCAACTTGGATTGAAAGTTTGTTTCTCCAGGCCTCCTTCACCATCCTCCCAATGTAAATGCAACGCTCACTGACAGCTGCTTTCCAGGGTTTCAGGTGAGAACCTTTTGTAATCCGACCTGAAGATGCAGGGACCAGCCTGCCAAAAGTATTTTTGCCACTGAACAGAAGTTCCCTCCTCCAAAAAAACAAAAACAAAAACAAAAAAACCCCAACAACTCTAAAGGAGAAAACATAATAATGAAAGAATATTGGCCCCAACTTGGGGCCAATATTACTTTATAAATACACATCACTGAGAAATGTTTTCAAGTCCTGACCCTGCACTTATTTTGTATTTTCCCCGAGTCTCAAACGGTCTCTAGTTCCATCGATCTATCTATCATCTCTCTCTCTCTCTCTCTCTCTCTCACACACACACATATATATATGAGATTCAAAATAGCAGTGGCATATGGCTGCAGAATCTCTATTTCAGATATTTGCACTTGTGAAAGAGTTATCTGGCATGGTACAGGGAAATTTATGTTCCATTACAAACCCTCTCATTCTCTTTAGGAAAAAAACACTATTTAAAAATATTTCTGCATAAATACAATGGCTCCCTCTGCAGGTCTTGAACAATCCATTTAAATCCCACAAAAAGTGTATCTTTCCCTTTAGTACTTTTAATTAAAATAGATATTAATAATGTTCTACTTATTGCAAGCTAATTGCAGTTTTTCCCCACACAGATTAATGCAGCCTTTGAGTGTGATCATTGCTGTGATTTTTAGTTTGTGTCAGCATAAGAGAGAATTTCACTCTGATTTTAAGAATGACCAGTCTCCTTAACTCAGGTTGGCTTGCAACACTATTGGTGTCAAAATGTGATTTTTCCAGTGACAAAATGTGTTTTTCTTTACCTTTTGATTTCTCTTAACTACCCCACAAGCCTTAGCTGATTTCTGGCAAGAGAAATCCTGTGCATCATCCAAATTCATCCTTGCGCATGCTCTGCCAGACCATTTCACTCCGTTAATATGTTGTAGTATTTTGCTCTGAGAATATAAGACTAAGAAGAATATCAGCTGAATCCCAGCAACCTCCAGTCTACCTTTCACACCCACCCCACCCCTGTCTGACCTCACAGTCTCAGTGGTCTTTGCTCCTCGGTTTGGATCGGGCAGCTCAGATAATAACTCATCTAGCCACTACATGAAGGAAGGTGCCAATACATCTGTTTCGCCTCTCATTGCTCTGTTCACTTCTGAGTCATCTCTGTGGCCATTTCTGCACTATACTGTTATACTGCTATTATTCCACTTTCAACATCCTGTGGAATTCTGGCATTTGTCGTTTACTGAGGCCAAAGAGCTCTCTGGCTGAGAATTCTAAGTGCCCCTCCATAAACTGCAAAACCCAGGATTCCATAGGATGTTGAAAGTGGAATAATAGTGCTATAACAGTGTAGTGTGGAAATGGCCTGTGTCCACACAAGGACATCTCATCTGAATCCCAGCCTGAATGTGTAAAATCATAAAGGCATAGGACACAACTGTGTGGTCAGTTCCCAGATAAAATTCTGGAAACCGATGGTGCAGTTTTGCCTGATGTGCCTGTGACTTAGGCCCTTTCCGCACCGTGTGGCTGCCCCGCTGTGGGGACGTGATCGCAGCACTCCATGGGTCATGCTTCCACATGACATCGTCATGATCCTGCCGCCGTCTTGCCCCCGCATGTCGCGTGAGCGCGGTATTTGTAAAATGGAAAAAATCCATTTTACATTTACCATTGCATTGCGTTGCTGCCTTTTCCAGCCATGTGGAAGGGCAGAAGCATGCTGGTGACACTTCCCTCCACAGCGCAGCAATGGCAAATGCTTGGCTGCACTGCAGAAGGGAAGAGGCAGGGCCAGAGCGCTCCCCTCCACAGCAACCAGGTGAGGTGCGAAGGGGAGCATTCCTGGCATGCTTTCCCTTCCGCCGGGGCTGCAACGAAAGGACATTGTTGATGTCTAAGTCATGTTCGTGTCTAAGCCATCTTTCTATAGCCTCCTCTGGCCGTTATTTATTTATGAAAATACTTTATTTTAATTTATTAATTAATATAGCTCACCTTTTCTTGTGGGAACGCAGGGAGGTGTACAAATTAAATATAAACAGTGTAAAACAATTCCAGATTTAAAAGCTAAATAGGTTGAAACAGGATTTTAAAAAAATATGAAATACATTAGCAAGTTAGAACAACTTAAAAGGCTAGCACAAATTAAAATGCACATGTAACATTTGAAATTAAATGATGGCCCAAAAGCATTAGCAAAAAATTATGTTTCGACTTGGTGCTGAAAAGAAACCAGTGTTGGCACCAATCAGGCCTCTGAGGGCATTCCACAGTTGGGGTGCCTCAGCTGAGAAGGCCCTCCAAACTCTGTACTGGCCCTACTGGTGGGACCCAGAGACAAGCCCCTCCTGCAGGCCTCAGTCATCTGGCATCACAGAAGCTGTGCTAAATCGAAGTGTCTTCCACTGCCTGAAGTAGGAGGAAGTCTACTGCCTTGTCTCCCACCCTTGCACTGCTCTGAGAGAGTCTCTCCTCTCAACAAACGAACAAACAAATCAAAGCAAGGGAGGAAGGAGGATCTGGCAGGTGTATGTACTTGGCTCCACTGTACCTTTTGGAGCAAGACTGTGGGCAGAGTGCCAGCTTCATGTCTCATGAGCCCTCCTGTTGCGTAAATCCTGGCAACAGTGGTGCAAGGCACAGATGTGGGAGAGAAAACACTCCCCAGTGCACCAGCAAGGAGACTTTGTCAAATCCTGACAGCTCCACAAAGCCTGGAAGATTGCCTCACATCTTCCAGTATGACTGCAGATAAGGTTACACAAGATGCCAGCCCTGATGGAAAAGCGCCAACCACTGGTTATAGGTTTCTACCAAAAAAGTTTTCTTTTCTGGCTCTGGACTGGGTTTGCTGTCTTACTGGGTCTGCTGTGTTTTACACATTGACCTGGATTCTCTCCCCATCCCGTGCCCATTTCTACAACCAGATGGCCTAGAAGCAGTTCTTATCCCTTTCCATTTGCCTGCTAGTTGCTGTCATTCTCGCTCTCTCCCCCTGCCTGACTTTTCCCTCCTTTCCTCTACTCTTGTTTCCAAGTTGAATTTAACTCTTTTGAGAGGACAATATCTAAGGGATGAGTTTATCTGAAGCACAATTCTTTGAGCACACAAAGGTCAGCTGATATAGGACCAATCCTGCTTGCCACAAATAATGTTGTGTATAGCATTAATTTACAAGATAGGTCATGAAATCCATGTATTCTCATGTGCAAATGTGTAAGCAGACATATTATTTTGCAACTATTACATACACTCCAACTGTCCTGATTTGGCAGGAACAGTCCTGATTACTCTTCTGCTATCCCACTTTTTCAGCTGCTTTTGAAGTGTCCCAGTTTCTCTCTTCTCTTCCTCCCACTTTCTTCCTTTGTCCTCAGATTACTTCAGTCACTGGGAACTACATTCAAGGGGCAAAAGTAGCTTGCAATCAGTTTAACTCAGCCAGGAGAGGGGAGAGGAAGGGTGGGATCTTGCCCTCTCCAGTTAGCTCAGGCAAAAGCGAACTGCTGCAGCCTCTCCTACCTTGTGTGTGCTTCCTCATTCGTAACTTCTGTCATCTTGTCCACACTGTTATGTTGCTTGGCCACATGTGTCTTGGTTTTCATCTGTTAACTGTTGAAGGGTATGTAATCACACAAGTCCTGCCCTCTATGGCATCGCAACAACTCACACCCTGGAATCCAGCTGTGGCCCAAAATATCTCAGGGAATAGTGTTCTGCTGACCTGGCAACCTTGTTCATTGCAGGGCAATGAAGCACTGGGTTGTTTGAAGGCAGTCAGAAGGTTGTAGTGATGATGGGAAGTTGTGATGGTAGAAGATGATCTCCATTTTTTCCAGTCCACTGTCTACAGCAGGGTGTTCATTTGTCCAGATCTAGTCAAAGGCCTATCCAATTTAACATTCTTTGCAGCCAAGCAGGTGTTTATGGGTAACTCACAAGCAGAACATGTGGAGCAATAGCTCTCTCCAAAATGTGTTCCCCAAAAAACATTATATACAGTAGAGATATACCCCCTGTGAAACTAGAGATAATATACATCCATCATGGCTAGTTGCCCTTGATGGGCCTTATTCATCCTGAATTTGCTTAATCTCCTTTTAAAGCAGTCCACACTTTAAAATCATCACTGCCTTTTGGGACCAGATTCCATTGGTTAGAGGGGAGGCAAGAACTATAACATGATCTGAGCCTTGGAAAAGCAGGAACAATTTTTCACAGATCATGTGTCCTGGAGACTTCACATGTAGCCTGATAGTAAATTTCAGAAAAATAAGTCCTTTTCCCCTGTATTTGTCCAGATCAATGCCATTCTATAAAGCCAATGTTTGCATTATGACTGATACTGGGTTTCTGCCAACCATCTCTCACACACAAACAGCTAAGTGAAACTAAAGAATTTGAGTAGAAAAGGCAAGGCTGTAAAGTGAGCAGCCTCCTTGGGCAGCAGCCAATGGCCAACACATATACACCATCCCAAATAGGGTCAAAAGAGTACACAACCCAGTAGGTTAGATTCAGATTTTCACCCTTTTCCCACTACACAATTAAAGCTCTGTTATTGTGGTACCATCCTACAGAATGCTGGCATTCAGCTGAGAGATCTTTAGAATTTTTAGCCAAAAAGGTTCTCTGGTGCCTCTGACCAAACTATAAACCCCAGGATTCCATAGTATACATCCATGGCAGTTACAGCGGAATCATAGCACTATAATTGTGTAGTGTGAAATGGCTCTCCCTCAGTCTTAGAGCATTCTGAGATTTCTAAAATAAATAGACATCACAGTAGATCTGCTAGCTGAAGTTCCATCAATTTCAATGAATTTATTATAAGCATAACTAAGTTTGGATCCAACCCAGCATGTTACATTAACCAAAGTCTGAAAGGAGACCCCACTGTACATTTGGAACAAACTTAGGTGTCAGGAGAGGGAGAGAAAGCAAAAGAAGGTTTCATATTATTATGAGATGTTTAGGTGTTCAGCTCAAGTTATACATTGCTATCAAGGGAAGAACCTTTTTAATTTTACATTTATGTTGTATATTGATTTCCTTTAAAAATGTTGACAAGGACTATTACTAGTACTTGTCTAGTTAATACTCAATGGCGGTTGTGCTCTTATGTCAAATGGGAACAGTCTCACCATGCACTCAAGTGGGTATGTTTCTGCACACATATTGCTTGTGGATTAAAAAAAAATCTATATGTTCAAACCCACTTAGCATCTATGTCCACAGGCTGAAAAATGAAAGGAGGATGACAAAAGTCTGGCAGCCAGATTCATTCCTTGAAAGTTTATGGCAGACTTTATTTTACTATTATTATTAACTTGGATTTTTCTGGTGAGCTCACAAAATGTTTGTACCATTCTGAGAGTCTGTTTGTGGAACAGCTCGTGCTGATACCAACACATCTTTGTTGCTTTGGAACACACAGAAAACAAAATGTTGAGCCAAAGCCGAGAATAACTTATTCGATTTCAGGTTGTTATTGTTGTTTTTTCATTTCAGTTAAAAAGCACCTCCATTTTAAAACAATTTTTGGCATTCCTGTCAATTGCCTATATGGCAGAATGGGGGAATTTATTTCTACTTCCAGTTGGTCATGGATTCTCCTAAGTGAGCCCTCAACTGACAAACATGAACTGCTTGGCAATGGGATGAGGAAAGTTCATAGATCAATCCCAAGAAGTCAAAACAGCAAAACCAGGCCATCCCAAGACATTTTACTACCTGAGGCCAAAGCCAAGGTGTTATACTGTACTTATTCTACCTACAGAAAGCTACTGGAATTGCAGTAGACTCACTTCAATGTTTGTAATAGGACAGCTTCCACCATCAGGCTGTATGGCATTGCTCAGTTTCATTGCCCAGTAGAGGGGAATATCTTGGGAGCTGAGGAGGAAGAAGCCAGGAATGCTCTCGTCCCAGAGCTTTGTTTTTAGACCATGACTCCCCAAATGCCCCATCCAGAATAACCACTGAGAGCTGTAGTCTCAGAAAGCTCTCAAAATCCTGCACCTGAGTGAATGAATCTGTCAGTAAGGGTTTCTCCAAAGTTCTGGTTATTTCAGTTTCAATTTCTCTCCATATGAGATCCTGGTTGCCCTCAAGGTCCACACCCAAGATTGCCTCCATACTCAGCCTATATGTAAGGTTGGTTCTCTCCACGCCAAGAAAAGATGGAACTGCTCTGTTGGCACAGGATAAGACTTCTGACTAGCACGTGGACTGTCTGGGGAGGCTTCAAAAGAACAGGTTGGCTCAGTTGGTGCAAGGAGCTGCTCTTTCTGGCTAGCTCTGGGTCTGCACAGCTCACGTCTGATTTCATTTCCCCCCATTTAATTGAAACAGCATTGAGCTAATTTTTAAAAAAGTACGTTAGCAATGTCTGTGGGTGCTCATGTAGGGAATATAGTAGCATGCCAAGATAAGTGGAGTGTGTTGTAGGTGTTAGGAAGATGAATTAATTCTGGATGAGCCAACCTCAGCTTTCAATTTTTCTAACCTCCATCTGGTTAGCTAGGCAGCTTTAATATTCTTTTTTAACAGATGCTAAGTTGCTTCCCTATTCCCTCATCCCAAATGTACTTTACTCACGTGATTGTGTGCAGCCTCCTGAACTTCTAAGGACCTTGTAACTGTGTGTTACAAGATATGTGTAGCTGCCATCAATCTATGTTCCCCTTACCTATCATCTCCCCAGTAATATTTGATGAAAGGACACGTGATAGCATACCATCATATTCAGCATTTTACAGGCACCCCCCTTCCCCATATACAAATACTCCGGTTCATTGGGTCCATCTGCAAAGACTGGGGAAGTGCAGAATAAGAAGTTTACATATAATACTCTTCTTGCTAGCCACCACTGCTACTGAGAACACCCAGGCAAGTACTAACAAGTCCATTGCAGTCCATTGGCTTGTAAGGCATTCGGTCTCCTAACTGAGCAAATAGAAAGAAAGAAATAAGCCTGGTTGGTGGGGGAAAGAGTTGGGGATACTTACCTTGTGGATCATGACTCCCAGAACCCCCAGGCATCATGACATTGTAGTCCAAGGCTTAAATGTAATTCCTAGTCTCTAACTTAAAAGCACCAGATCCCATCTGATCTTGGAAGCTAAGCAGGGTCAGTCCTGGTTAGTACTTGAATGGGAGACCACCCTGTTCTGTAGGTTATATTTCAGAAGAAGGAACTGGCAAAACTGCTTTTGAGTGTCTAAGAAAACCCTGTCAAATTCATGGGGTCATCATAAGTCCCCAGGCAACTTGAAGGGACATGCATCCATGAAATGGACATCATCCATTTGGATGATGTAAAACGTGTTTTACAAAATGAGACAGCCAAGTTGTCTTCTTTGGTGCTCCCCTACTTGTCCATTGTTTGAATCTATACATACTGGGATGATGGATGATGAAGGGACATGCATCCATTTCACCCAGAAGAAATCTTCGAATGGTCACCCTGAAAGCTCACAAGGTCAAAACACTATGGTAAGTCCACATTCTGGCAAGGCCTTCAGTTGAGTTTAGGAACAGAAGAGGTTTCTGCATATGCAAATCTGGGTTTGCACATGTGCACACCAATCACACTTGAGATGCTCAAAGACACAGTTGATGGCATATGTGAAAATGCTCAGCTAGGAGCATAGCAAAGCTCTGCAGAATATCTGAGGAAGAAGGGCCTTTGCCAAGCACTACAATATTTCATCTGCTCCTTCTTCATAAAATGATGACAGTATGAGTAGTTGGGTCTAGTGGAGTTATTCCTGCAGTTCACTTGGTGCAGAAACAGCTTTAAAATTGGAAGAAGGTCTTTGACAGCTTAACTTGCCTCCTCCCCATCCCCTCCAACCCTCATTATTATCAGCTGCCACACAAAGAATGAGAGGAGAGAGTGATAATGTGTTCCATTATCCTTTCTGTCCAGCTTTTTATTGGCTGACGGTATTTGCTCCTGTCCTGCCTCTGAGTTGTATAATTCAATGTCAAGGGGCCTTATGCAATATTTAAGCTTCCATTACACTAAATTAATCTTAACGTGAAAAATCTTTTGATTACATAGGAAGTTTTTGTCACTGATTGATTGACTAATTCATTTTATTCATATACAAAGAGTATGTCCCAAGTTCTGTTTATATACAGAGTGCAGTGGAAATACGTATCTCTGCCTTTCCAGTTGAAACCAAGCTATTGATGCTTGGTACTACTTTGTTTGTTTGTTTCCTTGATGATGAATTGGTAGGTTGCAAATATGGTACAAAAGTATGTGCTATGTTTGATGTCTATGTCATACATATTTTTTGCTGCCATGATTGAGCCAGAAGTTCAGTCCCTCCCATATTTCACTAATGAAAACTGCGACACATGTGGCCAAGCAACATCACATCCTGATTTGGCAGGGACTGTATGGATCAATCCTCTGTTGTCTCACTTTTTTCAGCTGCTTTTAAAATGTCCCACTTTTTCTTCTGATTCTCCCTTTGTCCTCAGCTTATTTCTATTCCTGAAGACTGGGTTCAAAGTGCAAAAGTAGTCTGCACTCAGTTAACTCTCTGTGGACAGAGGGGCGGGGGAGTGGAATCCTTCCTTTCCCACAAGGTTCAGGCAAAAGCAGGGAGCCCTTCATAGCTTGCACATTCTTTTTCATTAATAACTCTTGCCATCGTGCCTTTGCTGTGCTGTTGCTTGGCCACCTGTCTCCTTGGCCCTTTCCATAGGACATTGTTGTGCTGCACTGGGGACAGGAGAAGGACAGGACCCAGACAATGCTTAAGCACGCCGCCATCCATTTCCCGTTGTTCTCCCATCCCCAGGCGGCACCATCACGTCGCAAATCATTGACGAGATTTATTCATCAATGACTGGTGATCACACAGCCTTCCTGCCACCCTCCTGCACTTAGCTGAGCTGCGGAGGGTCAGGAAGTACAATGGCTATGCTTCATGCCCCAGTGCAGCCTGGGACAGTTCCCAGCTGCGCTGCGGAAGGAAGAGGCATGGCCATTGCGCCTCCCCCACTCTCACAGGCAGCTGGTGTGGAGGGGAGCACTCCTGTCGCACTCCCCTCCCAGGAGAGGCTCTGCTGGGATCCCCGTGGGATGCTGCCAGGATCTGGTAACCTGTGGAAAGGGCCCTAGTTTTCATCTGTGAAATGTTGGAGAGTATGATTATTATTGAGAGCCGGTGTGGTGTAGTGGTATAGTGTAGCGGTTTGTGCATTGGATTATAACCCTGGAGACCAGGATTTGATTCCCTGCTTGGCCATGAAAACCCACTGGGTGATCTTGGGAGTATCACATACTCTCAGTCCTCAGCAAACCTCACAATAGAGTCACCTTAGGGTGGCCATAAGTCAGAAACAACTTGAAGGCACGCAACAACAACAACATTCCAAACTTTAAAAGAGCAGTACAACTAATGTTGGAGATGACATTCAGCGCCTTATATAGTTTCCTTAAAATCTGGGCTAAAACCCAGAGGGAATTCACTACTCCACTGACATGGAAGCCAGCATCCACCACTGGACCTAGGCTTGAATATTTGGACCTATATGTGTTCCAGATGCTACTGATCTGCCCAAGTAAAATATAGTTAAAGACTGCACATGTCCAAGCTGTTTGGTAAAATGTGAGTCTGTCACCACTGCGGCTAATGTGATAGAAGAAAGAAGGGGAACAGACAGTTAATTTTGTGAATGAGGCCAAAAGGTGTATACTGAACAATGACAACATTCCTGTTGTTTTGTGCGATGATGGAGGGCAAGAGAGAGAAAGAGAGAGAGAATGAGAAAGAGGGAGAGTATGAGAGAGAGAGAGGGAGGGGGGGAGAGGGAGGGAGAATAAAATGCTGGTTATTGTCTTGATCTGAATCTGCTTTATTGGGTCTCTCATGTATCTCTCATGTAGTTTGTTGCCTCTACAAGACTACATAAATAGACCTTCCATTTGTTTGAAACGAAGATTATCCATTTTTATGTCCCCAAGGCATTTGGATAATGACTGGAACTGCAACTCTCAAAAGGTCTTATTTTGATGCAGTGACAGTGATGACAACTGAAGTTTAAATATTATTATCTGCAATACAGTTTGCTGCTGTATAATTTATATTGAAGTAGAGAGATTTAGTGCTGCTTCAAGTGTTTCAGGTTTCTTAACAGAGAGGCCTTCTGTTTTCATCAAAGCATGGGATCTGTACAGAAACTATTTGTATGTGACAATAACACATACATTTACTTCACCATGTTCAGGAGTCAGAGGTCTGAGATGCCATACAGAATGGGATTAACCTTTGCCACACGCATCCTGAAACAGAGCTTGGAAGTAAATATTTAAGTTAATCCATTTTTTTCCAGTATCTGAGACACAGTGAAGTTACATAATAATTGCAACTTAACAAAGATAATATCATTCCCTCTAGTTTTTGAAAATATTTAAAAAATATCAGGTGAAAATATTTTTAAAAAACGTATGCAAGTGAAAGAAAGTTACTACATTTGAGTCACAAGGCCTTTGCACATACACTGGCCCTTTTCGCACAGCGTTTTGGAAGCAAGAGGGCCCCTTGAGCGTCGCGTAAATGTGAGGAGCGGTCTGCATGACACACTTATGTGACGCTCAAGTGCCGGACGCAGAGTGGGCATGTATCTTTTCATTTTTGGCTTCAAGCCGAAAATGGTGCGCCGTCGCACAATGTTCCTGGGCCCCGCCCCGCACTCATCCGCCGTGCGAAGCCTCCTGAGCTGCGCTGGTCACGCTTCCTGCCCCAGCGCAGCGGAAGGAAGGGGCAGGGCGCGGGCAGGGCACTCACGCGACCAGGAAGGAGCTGCGGAGCCGAAGCAGGAGGCTTGTGAGAGCATTCCTGCTAAGCATTCTCGCGTGAAAACCCCAACCCAGCAGCGCAAAAAGGTAATGTGCGAAAAGGGCCACTGTTACAGTGCTATTATTCCACTTTCAACATCCTGTGGAATCCTGAGGTTTATAGTTTACTGAGGCCAAAACGCTCTCTGGCCAGGAATTCTAAATGACCCTCTCTAAACTGCAAACTGTAGGGTTCCATAGGATGTTCAAAGTGGAATGATAGCACTATAACAGTGTAGTGTGGAAAGGCCCACAATGTCTACATTTTCCTTTCATATGTTGTTGAAATGCTTTAGAGAAAATGTCTATGAAGATGAAAAAGCTAGGTCATATTTCCAGTACCATCACTGTCCTCCCCTAGGCCTGCTTTTTCTTCATTTGACAAAAGAAGACTTTCAGCTTTGAAAGCTAGCATGATATATTTTGGTTGTCCTAATAAAGGTGTCACTACAATATAGACTTGGGATTTTGTTTCATGTCAATATATATGATTTAATACAGTTTACTCCTCCATTCTTTTCAGTTAGTTTTGGAACTGGAGGAGAGCTATCCCCAGGTTCAGGTGTTACCTCAGCTTGGCTCGCCCTCCTGCGGATGTCCTACTTTGTGTGTTGTAGTGGCAATGAGGTAGACAGGAAAGGGCATCACTGGACATCAGCTGCTAGTGTTCATATGTGTGTGGTTTGAGTAACTCTGTACCAAAAAATGCACTGAGTCAATTCATTGAGGCCTGGACATACACTGTAATGTATATGGGGATGTTCATCCCTCTTGAGATGCAGCTGTCTCCATTTCAGCTACATGCGTGTAGGACTACTTTCACATGTAATTTTTGCTTGCTGGATCAAGAAGGTGTAGCAGTTTAGCAGCATGGTTGACTGCTCTGGGCTTGAGGTTGGAAAGTACAAACAACTGATGCTTTTGACAGAAAAAAAAAATCTAAGTGCACTGCTGTACTTTGACAGAAAAATAAATGTTAGTACACAGACCAAGATTTCTATTGAAGGTCTGTTCTTCTATGCCTTCAAGTGAACTCCAACTTTTGACAACCCTATCGTAGAGTTTTCTTGGCAAGATTTATTCACAGGAGGTTGCCACTATTTTCCTCCTAGGCTGAGATAGAGTGATTTGCCCAAGGTCATCCAGTGGGTTTCCACGGCTGAGTAGAGATTGAACCACAGTCTCCCATAGTAGAGATTTGAACCATAGTTTGACATTCAACTCACTACACCATGTTGGCTCATGGTTAATTCCTGAAGGTAGTTAACATTCATTTCTAAACTCTTTTCTTTCCACTGTATTTGAAATAAACTCACTGTTTTCCAACCACGATAAATGTATGCATTTTTATACACACACAACATTTCTTAGGGTGCTTGAACATGGCTTATTCCACATTGAATCATGAAATGATTCTGCTATTCTTCTATATTTTTGATATTGTTTTTTCATATCTGTGTATTTTCTCTTACTTCTGAGGAAAGGGCCAGGGGGAGGGGACACTCAACCTTATTACAATATACTGATTGCCTGCTTGGATTAATTTACTTCACCAAAACAGTGACCATTGTTGAAAAGCCTCATATCACCATGGAAACAGTTGCCTTGGCCATATAGAAAGGTCTAACTACACTATAAGACTCCAGAGTTTCCAAGGAGGTATTTCCCCTTTTTGAAATCACAGTGGAAAGGTTTAAAGGTATGTCTCATACATTATTTCACTCTCATTGCCACAGATTTACCTGGGTGCAAAACAGTAAATTCTGTGTGTGTGTGTGTGTGTGTGTGTGCGCGTGTGCACGTGCGTGCGTGTGCATCTTAGGGGGAGGAGAAGAAACAGTGTTTCATCCCTCCTCCACTCCCTGCCTTGTGCTACCACTCCAAGCACAAACGTTGCAAATGCCTTTGCTGCTGCCACTACCTGATTCAATCAAGTGGAGTGCATTGGATACCCACAGGCTACAAGTGCTGGAGAGAGAGAGAATGAGAGGAGGGCTGGCTTGTGTTTTAATTAATAATGTGATACACTATCTCAGCAGCAGCTAGGCCATTGGCAAGCTGATTTGCTTTGTTCATTACTTGCCATGTACAGTTTTGAAACAACATGCTGCCGCTTTCTGTCTCAGATTTTCCCCTTGTGTGTTCATAATGCTGACTAAAAATAAAATGGAGTGAGGGGTGTTTTCCATATTCTTCCAGGAAAAAGGGAAGGACACAAGGGGTAAAATCAATCTACACAATGGAAGGATATTAGAAGACTGTGATCAAAAGTATATGAATGTCTAGCCTTACAAAATACAGACAACTTTCCATATCTGCAGGTTCTGCATCCACAGATTTAACCAACCACAGCTCAAAAATGTTTGGGAAAAAAATCCAAAAAAGAAACCTTGATTTTGCCATGTGCCAAGCATGACACAGATACATTGACATACCCGATCATAGCCTCCCAACCATTTCACAGATTCTCACACTCTCTCCAGCACTCATTTGAGTTGTTCATCATTTTATAGAGGGGTCACCATTTTACTGCACCTCTGTATATAAGGGGACTTGAGCATCCATGGATTTTGGTATCCACAGAGCGTCCTGGAACCAAACCCCAACGGATATCGAGGTCTCATTGTAGATTCATCCTGCTGCATGTTAAAAGCCTGGCAACAACAGAATTTGGATCTGGGATTGGTTCACATGTGATTATTCAAAACTTAAGAATTTCTGAATGTATGAGAAGATTCCCTGGAAAAAACAGTGGTGGAAAAGGGCAATAGTTCAGTGGAGAAACATTTCTCTGTCTCTCATGTTAGAGCTCATGGACTGGTATCATGTTAGGGACACTCACATGAGTATGTTTCCCTTACATGTATGTCCTTTTAATGCTGAGCACTTTGATATTCTCTTCCTATCTCTATAGTGCCCCCCCCCCCGCTTATTGAACAGCTCTGAAGCCCCCTGCCCAGCCATTCTTTCTTTGTGGGGAGTGGGCAGGATCACAGATACATCTGGCTGTATTGTTTTTGTTGCCAATGAGGGCAAGAAATGTGAGGGCCAATGACAACAAGGGGAAGTACATTTAGACAACACAAATGCCTTTTCTGGAAATGGGAAGTGCTTTGTAACATTTTTAAAAAATGAAATGAGATTAGCAGGCTGATCCCTCAAAGAAACAGATTTTTGACTTCTGTTTTTGTGGCATGCCCTTCCAGTCATTTCCAATTTATGGCAATCCTAAGTCAAATCTACCACATGGTATTCTTGGCCAGATTTGTTCAGAAGGGGTTTGCCTTTGCTTTCCTCTGAGGCTGGGAGAGTATGACTTGCCCAGGGTCACCCAGTGGGATTCACACTCTGGTCTCCAGAGTCATCCAGTGCTCTAACAACTACACCACACTGGCTGTCTATCCTGATAGCAAAATACAAAATGATTACGGCAGTGCTGAGATTGCCGAGGACCCTGGCAGATCTTAGTGCTGATGTCATCATTCACATCTGGCTATGGGGAGATGCTTCTGTGATTTTGCCCACTCCCCAGGAAGCAAGAAATGGCCATGTGTTGGAGGGGGGCTCAGAGGCTGTTCAGTAAGTTGAGGGTGGTAAACAGCCTGGTGGAGGTCCGCACACAGACCTACTACGGTATGTTAAACAATACAGGACTGTAACCATGGTCATTCAATGAAACTAAATGATGGGGAACTAAAGACAGAGGGGGGGGGGAGCTTTTCTTTACATAGTACTTAGTTAAACTATGGAATTCATTGTGGCATGGGTCATTTCTGCCCTACATTGCCATAGTTCTATTATTCCACTTTCAACATCCTGTGGAATTCTGGGATTTGTAGTTTACTGAGAATTCTAAATGCCCCTCCCTGAACTGCAAACCCCAAGATTCCATAAGATGTTCGAAGTGGAATAATAGCACTATAACAGTGTAGTGCAGAAATGACCAAGATGTAGTGATGACCACCAATTTGAACAGCTTTGGGGACAGTTGATGGAAGATGGACTAACAATGGTTAGTAATCACTCCAGTACGAGAAATAGCATGGTCTTGTGCATCAGTTGTTGAGGAGCACCAGTATGTGAGTACCGTTGCCCTTACTCCTGTTTGTGGGCTTCCCACAGGCAGCTGATTGGCCACCATACAAACAGAATGCTGAATAATCCAGCCCTTGGATCTGGTCCTCCATGCCTCCTCTTCTCTTTTCACGTCTTTGTTTATTATCAGTAGGAAACAGGGACTGATACTGTGTCCTCTTCATTATGACAGGGAAAAAGTGATGGATTCATTCCACCTGGTTCTTACATTGTCAAGGATCCTTTCTGCCCCGGTACGGACCTGGAGGTCTGCAGGTTTGCAGCATTTCGTCTCAGTGGTTAGAAGTAGCATAGCAGCAATCCCATTCTGTTGTGTGATGATCAGTGGTCATGTATGGCACTTCTACTTTCTAAAACAATCAAACTGGGAAATTTAACTTTACCCTTTTAAGTATTACTATCAGTATATATTCTCTATCCTCTTCCCTTCTATCTCCATATGCTCCATATGCTACTCTATCTCCATCTTCCAGTTTGAAAGTCACTGAGGAGAGAGCTACAAACTTAAAAGGAAAATAGCTTTGCTTTCCTAATGGAGCATGTATCCTTAAGTCACATCATCAAATAATATGTTTGCATTTTAAAAACAAACAAAAGCACCCCCTTCAGATAATAACAAATTAACAATGATTATTTATGGCCTAAGAAAGCATGCTGCCTGGTAGTGCCGTCCAAAGGTCAACCATTGCCTGAAACAGTGCAGAGCACACAATGACCTGGAAGTACCATTGACGATGACCCTGCAGTTATGAGTCTTGAAGACTTAAGCATTTGACATACAAGCAGCCCTAAGGCAGCCGTCGGTGGCATTTTGGTTACCGAAACGTACACAGACAATATGCATTTTAAACCATTTCTCCCCTCCCCGAGTCTGTTTGGAATAGCCACTGGCCCTCACAGTGTGCCCTTTATTGTAACTGACTTCTCACTGCTGCAGCTCCCTCGAGTGTAAGAACAGTGCTGCTTATAATACTAATAATAGGACTTTGTGTTTATGCTTCACATAGAGCTTTGGTCATTGCTCAAAGCATTTTGCATAGGCTAGCCATCCCCAGCTCGGCACACTCCAGGTTGTGTCGACAGACTAGGACTCCCATCACCTAGCCCAACTTGTCAGGGATAATGGGGTTTGTAGTCCAAGCCATCTGAGTGGTGCTGTTTTGGTAAAGACAGGCATCTGTTACCTTAGGAATCCTTACACTGGCCATGTAAGCTAGGTCTGTATTACTTGATGTGAGCAGGACTGAGGCTGAGATATGATTGCTTTCCAGAGGCTAACAAATAAATTCACAGCTAAAGAGAGATTTGCCCCCAGTTCAGAAATTTGCTTCAAATTTCTGAAGCAGGGGGCCTTCCAGGTGCTGTTGGACTACAACTCCCATCAGCCCTAGCCAGCACAGCCAATGGTGAAGATCACTCGTGGTTGCGGTCCAACAATGTCTGGAGGGCTACGTGATTTCCTATTTTTGAGGTGGAGACTGACAATGGAAGACAACCATTACATTTTGATACAATCACGATAGGAAAGTTTGTCACACTGATGGCATGGTTTTTGAAAAAGATTTTGCAGACTTCTCCTTACTGCAACGAAAAAAATTACAGACCCATACTCACATACACAATGTTGTTAAGAAAAAATGCTCTCTTAGATAATGGATTGCACGTTGCAAGAAAAACAAAGCCATCTACTCCCTGTATGTTCCATTTTAATAAGCTATACATTTGTTTCAGTCACCAACCTCAGCCTCTGGCTATCTTTTTGCGCTGTATATTAGTTTTAAATACACAAAGCATGCAATAACACCACTGTGCCTCCAGTTAAAAAGTGGTTAGATTTACTTTATATTTGTGGCCCACTGAAAACATTTATTCAATCCAAAGAACAAAAATAAATGTGCTCCCTCAGCTCTGTCAAGTATAAACTGTTATTGATCCCCTAAATGAAATTTGTCCATGCTGATCGATCAAACACATTATCCTTCCCCCACCCCCAAGTCCATTACCAGTGATTGGAACCTTACAAGCATCAATTGTACTGTGATCACACGTGACTGTAAAGTCAGCCTATAAGCGTCCAGTATCTGAATTAGTCTGCTTTGTTCTCCCCATGCCAAACAGTCCAACCTTTGCATATTGTTCCCCTCTGAGAAGAAGGTTAAACAAAATTAAATTGAATAAAAACACAGATGATATTTTTGTGTCTTATAAAACTCGAGCAGGATAGCGATGGCTGGGGTCAAGAAAGAAGGAATGAGTCAATGAGCGAGATCCCAATGTGGCTGAAATCATAATAGTACATGCGATCAACATGTGGAATGGGGGTTCACGCCAGATAACCTTCCACTGTGCCTAAATATCCACACCCTCCAACATTTCAAAGACGAAAACCAGAACACAGATGGTGAAACAACATTAGAGTGTGGTCAATAAGGCAAACGTTATTATTGAGGAAGAACAGACAAGCTAGGAGAGACTGCAGCAGTTTGCTTTTGCCTAAGCCTACCGGGAAGGGCGAGATTCTATCCCCTTCCTGTCCACACTGCTTCCTGTCCTCATTGCTAAGTAAATTGAGGCTGAGGACCAAAGGGGGAAAGTGCACGGAGGGGAGAGAACTGGGACCTTTTAAAGGCAGATGAAAAAGTAGGAGGGCATAGAATTATTCAGGACAGCCTCTGCCAAATTGGGATAGTTGGGGCAGTTCCCTCAGATATTATTGTTTTTAAAAACAAAAACAAAAGCTAGAAGACAGCAAGCCCTCTATGGGGCCTCGGAGCAATTGTTGGTGTGGCTGAGCTGTTTGAGTCCCAGGAAGGGTCTTTTTTTAAAAAAACATGAGAGAGAAAGGTATCCACAAGCCACCTCCTGCTACACTGTGCCCATCTCTGTCTGACCAGAATGACTTAAAGCCACACACTCTCCTCAATCATTCCACTTCCCTGCATGTATCTCCCAGTGCAACAGGAGAATAAAAGGAAAAAACAGTTATTTGGGCTCTCACAAATCCTTGGACAAGAGTCCCTCTTTGCAGAAAAATCCTAATGATACCGCAGAGTTCCCTTTTCCTTCTTTCCTTTTTTTTTTTCTTTTAATTTCAGGTGGGCTGCAAAAAAAGAAAAGGAACTCTTATCTCAGTAGCCGTCACAGGGAGCTTCTCTCTCATTCCTGTCAATAGCTCATGTGTTGGTCTTCTGTCTTGCTGATAGGTAATAATTTTCAAAGCAAGCTTAGGGACCCGTGACTCTTGATTAAAACTAATAAGGGAGGGAGACATGGGTTTTTAAAAATCTCTCTAGAAATTATTACTGACAACTCCCCCTTGAATTCCTATGCAGAAGAAAAGCAATGAGACTTTAAAATAGTGTGAAGAAAGTACCACACAGACACATACAGAAGGAAAGAGAGAGGGAGGGAGGGAGGGAGGGAAGGAGAGAGGGAAGAAGAGATCTTGGATACAAACAGGAGCTGATCAATTGATCTAGAAGACTGATGCAGAGAGAGAAATATAGATGACATCGGCCACTTCCGCACTACACTCTTATAGCGCGATGAATCCACTTTCAACATCCTACGGAATCCTGGGGTTGAAAGTGGAATCATCGCGCTATAAGAGTATAGTGCGGAAATGGCCCTCGATGGTGGTATAGATCTCTCTTTTGTTAAGAATGAGAGAAAGGAAGAGAGAGATGTAGCAGATCTCTTATACTTCAGATACTCCTCCAAGCCAATTTCTTAAATGCAACTTGAGTCAGAGTTCAGCCAGGTTTAAGATTTTTATGCTTCTCTCCTGTACACACTTCTCTGGGATTAACTCCTATTTAATAGCTAGTCTTACATCTGAGTAGGCATGCACACAATTTCACTATTAGGTTGCGACTCTGGTCATTTTGGCACTTACACTGTCATAGTGCTATTATTCCACTTTCAACATCCTATGAAATCCTGGGGCTTGCAATTTAGGGAGGGACCTTTAGAATTCTCAGCCAGAGAGCTCTTTGGCCTCAAGATTCCATAGGATGTTGAAAGTGGAATAATAGCACTATGACAGTGTAGTGTGGAAATGGGCTATGTCGTGTATGTCACTTTAATTTTGCTCACATATGCCTCCCAAATGTTTTCCAGTATCCTTATTGATGGTAGGCCTCATCTCCATAGCAACCAGCCTGAGGCCCAAGAACTGAGAATTCTAAAGGTCCCTCGCTAAACTGCCAACCCCAAGATTCCATAGAATCTTCACAGCCAGCCAATCATATGATCTTCTCACCTCACTCAGCCAATCGTATGAGGTCTTCGCCTTCCTGACACAGACAAACTCACAAACTGACAGACAAACATTGACTTTTATATAGCAGATTTCCTGCCCTGAAGGAGGGTGCATGGGCGAAGCAGTAGTTGCTTTCTCACAGGGCTGGCAAAGGAGTCTGGAACTGACTGTTTGTCTTAACTCTAGGTGACAAAACACTGATGGGAATCAGGACAATCTCTTAACATCTGGTTGGACAGGGGGTCTAGAAAAAAATTCTGTAGGATAAAATCAAGTAGGCTCCCCGATTGCTTCCCTTGGACAGTTCCGCCTTTCATCATTCTCGGGAGCACTTGTAGCCTGCAGTCTTGAAAGGATTATCACAAGACCATTAGCATTAGACTTTCCCGCCTAATCCTCTCTGAACTTATGACCCTGACCATGGCCATTTCCACACTACACCATTATAGTGCTATTATTCCACATTCAACATCCTGTGGAATTCTGGGGTTTGTAGTTTGCTGAGGCCAAAGAGCTCTCTGGCTGACAATTCTAAAGGCCCTTCTCTAAACTACAAACCTCAGGATTCCATAGGAAGTTGAAAGTGGAATAATAGCACTATAACAGTGCAGTGTGGAAATGGCCCATGTCCGAGGTCATCCTGATCTGGCTTACAGCAGTGCACTTTCAAACATGTGTTTTGGCCGTAAAGATGTCCAATTATGAAAATAGCACATCCTGCAGAGTGGAGGTGTATGCTGTGGTAACATGGGAGGCCACATTAGAGTAAATGATGACACGAGAAAGAAAAAGTGCAAATAAATATACAATCTATAAAACTATATATAGTCCATGCTGTGGGGGACATGTGCATTATCATCTTCAATTACAGTCAAGGCAGTTGACCTGCATGTTATCACCTGGATACTTTTGCTCCCAGTTTACCATTACAGGTGTACCTCAGTTAACAAAATAGATGTGTCCTTGAGCTTTACTTCTTTAACTTTGGTACTAGAGGTAGAAATAACATGGAAAGAACAGGAAGAGCAGGCCAACATTTTCAGCACGTTTTTTATTCAAAATTAACGTGATACACATGTGAAATGGAACAACCAGGATAGGTAAGCCTTATATAAGTAAACAAAAATATTTGGATTATTCTAGAAACCACTTGAATACTTCTTCTGAAATGCACCCCAGTGTAACCCATAGATGATTTTTTTTTCTTTCAACAGCTTTCAGCTTTCTTACAATTCCATTTTGGTGGCAAAACTTTTAGATCTATGCTTTTCCAACATGCCACAGTAGCCTGTCTGCTTTCCCCTTTTCTTTCTGTTTTGCTCAATAAGTGATGCCGGAGGCAGCTGTTCACCTTGCCTGCTGCATGTCAGCAAACACAGCTACAGTAGGATCACCTAGAGTAGAATCCCATTATTTCCTAGGTCAGGTTTTATTGCAGTGTTTACTACAAATGTGGGGCTGCAACCCAGCACTGAAAGTCTCTCTCCAGCCCTTCTTCACCACCTTCCCAATGCTGAGATACACAACAACCAAACAACCCCTTCCAGCTAGAGAGAAGACAAGAAAAATGGGGGCTTAGCTGGGATCCTGTAAAAAGACTTTGTAAATGGCATTTCTTTGTCAGAGGCTTTGTCAACTGAAGTGTGTCTGTATATTAACTGCACAGCCTTTATCAAAACAAATGTAGTTTTGACATATTACAGAAGCTCCTAGGATGATGCCAACAAAAATCCACGTGTAAAAGCCATCATGGCTGAGTTTTATCAGTAACAGCTAGCAGTTTAAAAAGTGATTTAAATAGAAACTAAGCATGAGGAATAGTTTTTAAATGTTATATGCAGGATCAAATTCTAATCTGAAAAGTAAAAAAATCACAAGCTACTATTAAGCCTGATTACGATATTAATTAATGAATATTAATTGTTATGCGGCATGTTCAAGAGGTTTGCCTGAGAGGTTCACTGCTGATAGAATAGCTCCAGCATTCAGACTAATCAGCATGGAGCCTGAGTTACAGAAAGCAGAGCAAACTTGGAAACAGTTTATAGTTTAAAACCCACGGTTACCTAATCGACCCAGTTCGGACCTATACTAGTGGGGAAAAAAATCAATTTGACTCCACTCTTTTGACTGCACAATGCTAGTCCCTTCCAACCTGGACTCACAGTAAATGCCACTTTAAAGTGCTATTTCCTGTTTCTTTTACTCTGCATTTTCTGTGAAATTCCAGTTTATTCTATTTACTTCAATTGGTGTGGTTCCTTTCACAAGAGTCATTACTTTTTGAGGAGGGGCGGTATGAAATGGCCCCTCAAGCATATTTTTCCTGTGCCTTCCCTTCATTCACTAATCCAAATCCACCTCCAGCCCCACTCCTCCATCTGCCACCATTTCCCTCTGTCTGCTATTTCCCCTCCATTTTATTCCTACCTTCTCCTCCATGCTACCATCCCCCAATGCTTTTTTTTTAATAAAAAAATCCATTCTTCTGCACACGTCCGCATCTGTTCAGCTGTTAGCAATGGAGGAACCTTCATGCCACGCCCGGGGCAGTGGCATGTTGTGGCCTGAAAAGAAGATGCTGAACTTTCTTCATGTGTGTGTGTGTGTGTGTGTGTGTGTAGGGGGAGATTCAAGATCAGCTATGAAAAAGCAGTTGTAATATGGACTACTTTGAATAGACATAGTTTTGAAACTTACAGCTGAAAAGTTACAGTTATACAAGGTCCAAGACTGTTCCTGTAGTGCGACTTATTGTTAACAGCTGCAGTTTTGTGGTATTATATCTGGTCTGCAAGGCAATATGGCAGTCAAATGTCTGGATTATGAAATTCTGCTTATTTTTATATTTTATTTTCAATTGTGAGCATGAACAATTCAATATCCTGTTGTCACATATACATCATCCTAGACATATATACATCTCTCTGTATTTTTTCCTTTAATGCTTTTCCCTGCATTGAAAAAAGAAGAAACATCTTAGGAATGACAGTTCTGGTTTAAGTGAGATCAGCATTGGTCACAGGTGGTCCAAATGGGTGCATATGTTCAGCTGCCTGGAAATCTAATGAGTGTGCCTCTAAAGAATTAGCCTAAACCAGGGACGATCCAGGTTCAAACCGACTGGATATCCTTGAACAAGTCACACTTTCTCAGCCACAGAGGAAGGCAAAGGCAAACCCTCTCTGAACCAATCTTGCCGAGAAAACCCCATGATAGGTTCACCTTAGGGCTGCCATAAGTCAGAAATGACTTGAAGGCACACAACAACAACTAGAGAACTAGTGTGGTGTAGTGGTTTGAACGCAGGGCTACAACCTTCAAGGTGAGAGTTCAGCTCCCCCTTTGGCCATGGAAACCCACTGAGTGACCTTGGGCACCCCACACAGGGCCTTTCCACCCTACACTGTTATAGTGCTATTATTCCATTTTCATCATCCTGTGGAATCCTGGGGCCTGAAGTCTAGGGAGGGGCATTTAGAATTATCAGTCAGCGGGCTCTTTGGCCTCAGTAAACTACAAATCCCAGAATTCCACAGGATGCTGAAAGTAGATTAATAGCACTATAACAATGTAGGGCAGAAAGGACCACACTCTCAGCCCCAGAAAACCCTATTATATGTTCTCCGTGGGGTCACCATAAGTCAGAAACAACTTGCAGGCACATAATAACAACAACAACTAAGTAGTCTAAGGTCTGCGCGCACGTGCACACACACACACATGCACTGGCATTTAGAAATGAAAGTGATGCTTAGTGAAATGTGTCCAAGCCTAGCATGAACATCCTTAAGTCAAAATTTTATTACTCTATCCTTTTTCTTTGTACTTTTATGGTGAAAGTTATCAGTCCAAAATTGTCTCTCCCTTGTCTTGCCATAATATTAAGTTACTCAGTGTTAACAAAGCAGAAAACATTTTGCTGCCTTCCTTTTGTGAGTAGAATTTTGTGTTATATCTGACATGGGGCTGCCGCCAAAATTTTGATTTGATGCTTCCTCTCTTCTCTTTTTCTTTTTCGGCATCCGCCCACAGCATGCCAGGAGTTAATATGTATTTTTCCACTAGTCAGAGTGTGGGCGGTTCTCTGTTTATATCATTACAATTTCATAAAGGGTTTAAATAGACATTGAGCAATGAACTGAAATTATATGTGGGATATTCAGATGATATTGTATCTGGTGGGAAGACAGATTTTTCTTCGAAAAATTGAAATGTTGTTACTTGAACTTTGAAAGCAATAAAAGTTTATGGGGTGGTTGGAAAAGCTGCTTTTGAGTGATGTTACAGCTTGAATACTGGTAGTCCCCAAGCAGAAATGTGAAATCTAAGCCAAGGGTGTGCATGTTCAATCCATTCAGGTGCTTACCGTGAGAAGCGCTGAAACCACTGGCAAAGGTCATAAACTCAAAAGGTGTCAGCAGATTTTAAAAGCAATGTTCACCTATGCCAGTGGTGATATGGAGGTATGCATGAGTGTTGCCCAGACAAATAGCTGCCTCTCCTACTGGCTCCCCATGGCTGAATCCCTCTGGTGACTTGAAAGGTAAGAATAAAAGTAAGTAACTAATTGCTTTTTAAAAAGACAAACCTAGGCTCTGTCTGCATGCATATACATGCATGCACATGTACCCACATCCTTCAGTTATACATTTTTGATCCCACATACTGTCATATAACTCCCCACTTCCTCTCCTGCACATGCATTTACTATCCAATTTATCTCCCACATTCTCTCTGGGTCATTCATACTAGACCATTATAATACTACTATTCCACTTTAATTGCCATGGCAACATCCTATGGAATCCTGGGACTGGCAGCTCAGGGGCAGGGGCTATTTAGAGTCCTCAGCTACCTCTGGCCAAACTACCAACTACCCTCCACGAAAAAAAAAAAAAACCCACAGAATTCTATAGGATGGAATCACAGTGGTTAAAGTGGAATAAAGCGTTATGATTGTGTAGTGTGGATGGACTCCCTGTCTCCTACATGTTTTGGTTACCCTACGCTTTCTCTCTCTCTTTTTCCGTGCACACATATCTGGTCAATGTGATTGAAATACTGTGTGGGGGTGGGTTGTCAGAAAGCCATAGAGGCATCATAAAAAGTTGCTCTTGCATATAGATCTTAAACTAGTGTGCTTAATTAGGAAATTTGTACATATTTAAAGGCAGACGGACTGCTCTAATGAATGGGAAAACAGCGTGTGTTGAGGAGGACAATCTTAGTTTAAGAATAAAATAGGCAACCTGCCTGTGATTCATATGTGGCTCCTTTAGTGCTGTGATTGATCTGCTCAGGGTTTTTGCTCAGAATGTGACAGGAAATATAAAAAATGCTGGGACCATTTTGAAGGATAGGGTTCAGCAGCTTGGACAGCTTCTTTGCAGCTGAGACAGAACTTGGAGCAGATTCATTGTCCCACTGGCACTGGAGTCACCAGCCTCCATTGCTGTCATGTCATCAGCTGTGAGAGCATTTCTGATAATAATTTGACCTAGTATCTGCCAGGACTGATTGTCTAAAAGTAATCAGGTGGCCAAGATAAGATGAGCAGTCTAAAAGGTAGCCCCACCTGCCTCTGATCAACAACAAAGTGACCTAAGGGAAAGAGCCAGGCAAGTGTCAGGAGCTTTGGGAGGTCTAGTGTGACCTCTCTATGACCTGTTGGGACCTTCTGCCAGTCTCTTCTGGCAGACCTATCTGGACTATCTTTAAATTATGAATTTGAAAATATTTATTTTCTATTTATTTATTATTTGATAAATATTTATTTATTATTTGATTGGTTTTGATATGTATTGGTTTATATGTTCTTTTAACAGGGGCCAGGTGCTTCATCTGTTGTTGTTCCCTGCCTCAATCCACAGGCAGGTAAGAAATATATCATCATCTGAATACCTGCAGTATTAGTCCTATGCTGCAATGAAGGAGAAACCAGCTGCTTCCTCTCCAATAACATGCTACACTAGGGTGGAGAGGAAAGTTCCTCCTATCATTAGAGCCCCACAGGCATCTATATCACTTCTGATAGTTCAATGTCATATGGGGAGTGGTTATGGGAATGTGGGCAGGACAGA